>ML782181.1:581127-663418 GCA_009831015.1 Picea engelmannii
AAAGAAACTCTGCCAAATTGCCAAGCCAGCTTTGTCCCAACCCTTTAGCCTTGCCTCAAGCTTTAGGAGAAACTCAAGAAGCAGCAGTTGGAGGACAAAGAAGAAGAGGAAGAGCCCAGGATCAGGATCGTGGAACGGTGACCAACCTCAGAAATCATTGTAAGTTGGTTCATATTGAAGCTAATAAAAAAAGATACTTTTCCCGTCCCGCATACATGAGTCTCATCTATGTTATTTGATTTGTGTTTTATCTCTAACCCTAGAATAGATCAGTAGCATGCATGCATAGTCTTGTCTTGATTGCAGGGAAGCTTTTGGAAGGAGCAGCAGCAAGGGGATAAGAAGCTCAACGGAGGATCTACTTCAGCCGTCCGGAAAAAGGTTGGTTCATTCTTCTCTTGTGTGCATGTGAAAATCGGGGTTTCAGATTCGGGTAGAAGGTTAAAGGTTAAGTCTTGAGGGTCATGATCTGCGTATAAGCTTAGAGCCCTAGCTTATTAGTCCATAGGGTAGAATACCCAACAACAGAAATGATTTAAATAGGGGAGGTCAGGGGGTTGAGCCCCACCTGACCCTTTATATAGTCATTCGGTAATTAAATAAACACTTAAATATTTTGTTTGTTGGATTACCAACTAGATATATGTGGTGTATTGGTTGGAATATAGTTTTAAATCATTTGTATTGTTGTAGGTCACGAGGTCGAACCCATGAACATCACCCCTACTTTGGCATTTGTTAAACTTTAAGTTTAAATATAGTATTCTCAATTAATTACACCAAGTGATACCCTTGGAGAGTTGGTTAGTTCTTTCATTTGTGTCTACGAAGGTTACGAGCTTGATATCCATCCTAGCCAACAAATTTTGATACCCTTTGGACCCATTGGGCCAATCAGAGAGTGCCACGTGGCACTCTTTGATTGGTCCATGTCATTGCTAACCTATCGACCGCCTAATCACCTACCACATCATCTGTATGATATGCCACCTATCATTACCACATTATTATATGGCCCCACCATGTGGCACCCTTTCAGTGGTGCCACGTGGACCGTATGGTTTCTACGTCATCTATATGGATGACATGTGGCAGTTTCCAATTGGTCCAACTAGGTGCCAATTTTTCCAATTCCAGGTGACAAATGGCACTATGTCATGCTACCACGTCACAATGATGATGTTAGCATGATTTGATCCTACACCAACTCAGCTGTACAGATGGTCCACGTGGCATCTTGTGGTATTTCCACGTGGCATCCCCATTTTTCCTTCTGCCCCTAGTTTTGCCAAACTTTAAAAGGCCATAACTTTCTCATACGACGTCAGTTTGAGGCGATTCACACGTCATTGGAAATATCTTTTCAAGATCTACACAATGAATTCATTTTCAATAGAATTTGAGTTTATCATATTTTGAGCATTATGGATCCTCCTGGATCATATTTTGAGCATTATGGATCCTACTAAACGTTTGGACCTCCAAAAGTATGGATTATTCAACAACTTAGTGACGGTAAAACTTCATCACTCTTCCACCTTGATGAAATGAACTTTAACTGATCTCTATCTTGGAACTATCCCCATCTTGGATCTCCATCTTAGAACTTCATCTTGAATCTAATCCATGTCTTGAAACTCCCTCTTGAATATTCATCTTTGAATTTCATCTTGGAACTCCATATTGGATATTCATCTTGGATATTCATCTTGGATATGATCTTCATCTTGGAACTCCATCTTAGAACTTTTTTCTCATATCTTTTTCTTGATCCTCCAAAATCTCAAGGAAACCAATTTGGATCAATGTACTTCTGTCTAACTTTCTGGAACATAACTCTAACTCTGGTCCCTCACTATGGCTCTACCTCTGGTTCTAGCTCACCAATACCTTCATTATACAAGTCTTCTCACTTACTCTTAGCTTCGTAATACCCATATATAAACTTTGAACTTAAAATTCACTCTCATTTCCTTCTCTCCTGGAGATAGTCCATCTTGGCAATCATGAATCTATTGAGGAAAATGTATGGATTACCTTACTCAATCATTTTTGAATATTACTTGTCTTGAGTAAGATAGATAGGAATGTCACCCGGGGTTTATAACCTTTAAAACAAAAAGATAACTTGATTCATGAGTAATAAATGAAATGAAGCAAGGCTAGTTTTTGCTAATTATGTATAACTGTGCAAAGAAGAAAGTGAAAAATATACATAAAATGTGTTTAGGATAAATAAACAAATAAAATGAGAATATGAAAATATAGTAAAAGATATACAAGTGAGACAAAATCAGTCCTCTTTACAAAAATCAAATCTCTTTACAAACCCCTATGAGGGTATGGACCAAGATTAGATTTAGAAGACTCTGATGGGAACCATACAAAAGGACTCTAACAACATGAAAGGATTAATACTAAAAATCTAGATCATCTTTCCATAAAAGCATCATAACTTGACTCTGCAAAATATTATTTATCAGTCGTGAAACTGAATTCACAAACAAACTAGAATACACATACTACCTAAGATAAATGATCCACCTTAATAAAGTAAGTTGCTGAAAAATATGACTCAATATTTGAATCATGTTGCCTTCAATAAGACTTTGATGTCAACAAGAGGGTTTAGATTTCAAATAAACTTGGAGTGAATGAAAAGATTAATCTCACAAGTACAAGAGCAGGCCTTATATCAGAAGTTATATCCTTGTTCTCTCCCCCTTTGTCCCTTCCTTTGTGATGAGCTTTCATCTCCCTCAAAAGAGGTTGTGGTAGTTTCAACTACCTTTTAGTTATGTCTTTAATTAACTTAACATTATTTAGGGACAAGTAATAATAATAATGGAATACTTAAATAATAAGGGTTTATTAAATAGTAACTAATGGGTGGGACCCCTTAATTATATTTCTTTTAAATAAAAGAGTATTTTTAATTTTATTTCCCTCCTTGTTACTCCGTCCTTTTATTTAGATAACAAAAATATGCCATCAATTTAAATCTCACATCTCATGCATCTAGAATCTCCCTTGTGCCTCCCAAAATTATTTATATAAATATAAATAATTGAAATATTTTGTCATCAAAAATACATGTTGGTTGTCCCAAACATATACATTCCATACTGTCAAAATTAAAAGTAAACATAAATAGAACAATCCTCCATAATATTTAAAATCCATATTTGCCTCTTTTCACTACTTGTTTCCTTCTCTGGTTTGTTGTTGATTGGATTTTTGCAGCAAGGGGATGGCTTGAACCTTGAGGATGGACTTCACTAAGGGCATGATACTGTGCATCATTATGATGAGCTTGTGAAGTGACTGATTGTAAATAATCCCTAGAAGACTTGGAGGGAGAAACCACTTTCTTACCTTTATCTGCATTACGCTCAAGGATGGCAGTTTTTAATCTTTTTCTAGCATGAGATGATTGGATAGGTGAAATGATATGATCAACTTGAGAATGTTGGTTTAATGGTGGTGGAGGAGGTAATGGTAATGAGACAACATGAAAACCATGTTGATGGGTTACAGGCTATTGGACTACTTCTTGTCATCCATCATTGATGGGCACTTCTGTTTGTAGAGACACATGGGCAAGAACATGAACATTAGACAGACTCTGGAGAGGTTAGAAATGAGGTGTTTCAGGTATGGGTTGAGGCTGCAAGATTCCCTAGCCAACCATATTGAAGAATCCATCTTGAAATAGTTGATTTAGTTTTCGAGGATCAACATCAAAATGAATACAAAATCTTGGCCTTCTATGCCCTATTTGCCAAAATTTACCTTTGCCTCTATTTCTTTTTCTTCCCTGACTTCCCATACTGAAGAAACTCATATCTAAACAAAATTCTAATCAGAATATGCATAACAATTGACAAATCTATCATCAAAACACTCTGCCTAGAACAAATTGAAATATTGGCTCTTTCAATTTACATACAGGAGCACATGCAGAGCATCATAACACTTCTCAATCTAAACTCTAATGTATTAGAACATGGAAGTACAATGATATTGGGAGAATGGGAGGGATTGTAAGGTATGCAAAGTGATTCTATGGTGGGGAAATGAATATGAATACTTCTCTAAACAACATGAGATATTAATCATGACACATTCCAACAACCATATCATCAAGCTCATTGTCTGCAAGTTATAATAAATCTGTCTTTGATCCTTCACTTAGCCTTGTCCTTTTATTATTTTAAATTCTTCACAATAACAAAACATGGGGAGGATAAAATGTTTTGGGAAGGATGAGGGATTTGTATTGTGGATAAGATGAAATAATGAATGGGAAATAGAAATGGTACATGTTTTATTTTATTGCAGATTTCAGTATTAATCTTCAATTTTAATCTTCCTTCTTTCTTGTTTCATGCCCTTAGTTGCGAAAATCGAAATTTATGACAGCGATGTCTAAATTCCAAACTAGTACTTTTCCAAGTCATCACAACACATGAACTTCTTATGAAACTCCTTGTAGGCCCAAATTGATCCATAAAATTTATTACCATGTTACTGTAACATAAATTACAGAGTCAGGTATTGACAATGAGTGATAGCACAGTAACCTCAAAAAGAAATAATCATTTATTTCTGCAAACAGGAAAACTTCCCACCATGTTTTATCATTGTAAACTATATCAAACCAATGACCTTTCTATTTGAACTTCTGAGGAAAATTTCATAAGTCAATATTAATCAGCAAGACATATATTACAATTGTAGAAATATAGCAACAACATTTACATTTTCTTTAAAACTAGGAAGGACTGCAACCAAGCAATTTCCACAACACTAGAGTGAGAACTGACCTTGGGCAGGCTTTATAAAAATAAAAATCCACAATAGTTGGGCTGAGATAGAATGCAAATAGTTTTCCATAATATCCATACAAACATATTGAAATGACGAGAAGCCAAACTCTTGTTCGAAACCCATTACTAATTTTTCCAATGCTCGAACTTATGTGCAGTGAGGGCAAGGTAATCAAAGTGAGGATAGGGTAGCCAGCTTTGGATGTAAGACCAAACAAGCTCTATGAAAATGACTTGAATTGAAGAAAAATGTGAATTAAAGTCACCATATATTTCCCAAAATTCCCCATAATATTTCATACTGGGTTTTGAAATGTCAACTATGCCAAGAACCCTAAAGTTTAAATCTCATCAAAACCAAACTTGGAACCCTTCTTTTTTTTTAGGAAGCAAAATCGCAAAGGGTGTGGGATATTCTTCATGTTGGGTTTCTAAATAAGTCACAATTACACGAAACAACAACAACCTAAATTCACACAAAGAATTAACTTCCATACTTTTTCTATCACTAGCTAAGATGCCACAGATTAATGCACATTCTGGGAGTTAAAACTGAGCTCCAAAAAAAGAAACATGGTTATGCCATAAACAATAAAACCCTTTTATTTTATCTTGTACCCATGCCAAAACCACGAGGAGTTTGAAACCAGTAAACACCATGACCTATTCTTTCCACAAAACAATCTAACAACAACAACATGTCCATCATATGTATATCAACAACCTAATAAATTGTTGTCGAACTCACACAAAATGAAATAACCCATAATCTTCCCACAACCGGAATTGAAATGAAAATGCCAAACACAACATCTCATATTCATATCAATTTTATACACAGAAGGAAATGCACAAAACCCAGGGAGCCAACCTATCTATGTTTTAACAAAACCTAGAATCTTTCCACAGTCACTACTTGAACCAAAAAACAAATAAACACAACATGCAGACTTCCAAAGCCAATAAGACAATTTAAACTCAGTCAAAGCTAGGAATTTGATGCATGGAAGGGTCAATAGAACCCATACCTATAGAAAATCATTTAAAAACCACCGGGAGAAATCCAAATATTTGACAAACAACTAAGAAATATGCAACAATCAATTAACAACAATGCTAAGAATCCAAAGAATGACATATCACAAGGTGAAAAAGTTAGAAAAGGAGGAAGAACGATGTGCATTTACTGCATTTCCTTTCTTTCATTCACCACCTCCACACATTCAATGTTGCCAACAAATTTGTCCATGGTGGAGAGCATATCAACACATCAAACATTAATCCAAACTCATCCTATGTCATATCCATTAACACTTACTTCCAATTCATCATGTGCCAACACTATAGTCCTCAACACCATCAACGTGCAACAATATAATCCTCAACCCAATGTCTATCAACGAATGCTGAAAACCGATGCCACGTTATATCATATCAATGAAATCACCAACTACCATAGGATTGATTCCATTAAGCTCATTTCAAATAGCACCATCGTATAGGAGTAGTAAGTGTCACCCATGTTATATGTCATATAAAAATTTACGTTGTTTCCATGAGAGTGTGAACTAAGGCAAAGTTCCAATATAATCATATGATCACCAAGTGAAAATAAATGTTTTTAAACTCATAATGTAGGCATAACAACCATCATGGTATAGCATGAAAACCACATTAAACATCTTTGCATACCAGTTATTCTTTTTTTCCAGGCAATTACAAATAAGACATTTTTCCAAAATTCAATCAGAATGGAAATCTTGGAAACAAATTGCATGATTTAATAGAGGGAATCGTTTTCTTTTCTTGTTTTTAAGGGGTCCCACCTACTAGTTATTATTTTGTAATATAGATAATAATTCATTGCAACTTCTTTGTAGACATGACTTCATGCTACGATTTTAAGCATCAACAGAATGCAAGTCGAATGTTGGTCTTGTCTTTCTCATCTTGGACTAGATCATTCTATTGTTGCTCATGGCTTCACTACCTAGTGTATTTGTTGGAGTCTTTGAATGAAATTCTTGTTCATTTCCTTATCTCATGCCTTGATAGAAAAACCCAAACATGTTTTCAACAAACATCTATACCATTTGACTTGCTTCTATACAAGGTATACATCTTACATGAACATGGCATAAAATATTGGAGATGTTTATAGCATAAAGCATACATCTTACATGGCATACTTATTTCACTTTTCTAATAAGTATTCTACCTCCTATATTTATACAAAGAAGACTATTTATTTACCAGCTCTAGGAAGACATTGCATAACTATGATGCTCTTCCCGCTCTCTATCTACATGTCAAATGTTGCATTCTTCCATTATTTCACCTTTGTACTTCATAATAAGAAATGATATTACATAGGCAACTTGATCCATATGTAGTTTTTTTTTTTTTTTTTTGTAAATAAAAGAGAGACTTAAATTAAATCTCAAGTATATAGTTGTATGACGCTTGGAATCCACCTATTCTGCCACAGAAGGGAAACTAGAACAGGTGGCTCCAAGCGATTGTATGTTTATCATGGCTGAAAATTGTTTTACAAAAATTGTGCAAAGATCTGAGAGTTTCAACAGGAACCCTGTGCCATCTAACTAGCCTAGGGCTGGCCTCATTTATATCCGCCATAGCTAAGAGAATTACACAAATAGAAAAAAGAGTGAAAACTAAAGCACCGTCCATTCTAAAACTTGTAATTGACAGAAAAAACTGAGTACTGGGGTGAGCCACGTCAAGCCATTGGAGAACCTGGATTTCCATGAGAGGTGTATGCCGGGATGAATCTTTGCTTGCAAGTTGGGTAGCGTTCTTGCATTGGGGATTTTGTGAACGCCTCAAACAGAAAGTCCAGTCGCTAACTGATAATCCTTTGGCCATGCACCTGTTCATCCTGTCGCTGCCTGATGTCGAAGAGAAGCTCTAGATGCTCCTCTTCCAGATGATAGGCAGAGTGAAATCTCTCCTCTCCTTTATCCTTGACTGTGTCTTCTGCTATAGTTGGGTCCTTCTCTGCATCTGTCAGTTTCCAGCTAGGAGGAATTTCCTCCTCCACTATACAGCTTTTGTCCCCCCAGTAATAATCTCATGGTTTGAGATTTGGGGGTGCAAGAAGGTCGGTGGCCATGGGGAGATGTGCCTATGAGGGTGGCACTGTCATGTTCTTCAGGCTCGTGTCTGGTTGAAAAAATGGAGGTGGCTCTGTCATGCTCGGGCTTGGATGAAGAACTAGAGGTGGCACCTCCACTTTAATGAGTTTCAGGTGCAGAGGTGCCTCTTCCTTCACCCTGCTGGATAGAAAATGCAGAGGCAGTGGTGGGGAAAGCAATGGGGGGGACAGGGTCTCCATTTTTGGAATGCGTAGGGAGGTCTAAGTCTGAGACAAGGGTGATGGGGTCTCCATATTTGGAGTGCGAAGGGTTGTTTGAGTGCTTCTAGTATGACTATGGGGGGGGGATAAAATGAGCAATTAAAGCTTGTTGAGAGGCTATAAGTCTGTTGGCTCAGGTGAGGGAGTTCTTGTTCTTGGTGCCTCGCCTGGGCTTTCCTCACTCTTGGGGCATGGTGAGGAGAACCAGGGGGTAGGGGGTATGAGAGGGGGCTTAGGGGTAGTGGTAATGGAGAAAGGAAGCCAGGAGGATGCACAGAATGAAAGCAATGAAGCTAAGAGGGTCTAGGAAAACTGTGCAGTGATCGTAACAGGCAGGAAACAGGAGAAAATTCCCACCAGGGTTTCCTTTAATGCTGCAGAGAGCCATTGATTCTTATCCCATTTCCATTGAAGGATGACGGGACTGATACAAGCTGCAAGTACTGGTGGTCTAACTGGATAACTCATACAGGAGCTCCGCCAAGCAAACTGAATTAACTCCCCTCATTGTGTGTGCCATGGGGATTAAATACGTCGGGGGTGGCGGCTTGGAGAAATAACTCCCCCCAGCAAGTGTCCCTGCCAACTATCGCCCTCCTCTTGCCAAGTATCACCCCATCCGAGTCTTCTAAATTTGAAGGACATGGGGTTGGGATTTGATCCACTTATGTGTGCATGGGTCACGATACCATTTAATATGGTATCTATGGGTGCAACCACATGTTCTACCACTACCTCAAGGTGTCTCCATGGCTCCAGGTAATTCCCTCACAATAATTGAACCTTGCCCAACAGTGAAAAACTCCTCGCTTTCCACCATTGGATCCAACGCCTTTGGGGTCGATCCATCTGTATTTAATTAGCTGATAATAAGACAATATTACAACAATTGTCTTGAATGTTGTTGAAAGGATTTAGAAATATCTACAAGATCCCTCTCATTCTCTAAATTATCAAAGAGATGCTAATAAATCCCTCTATTACAATAATGGGAAAACAATTTAGAAGGTATTACATATTCATGTTAACTTTTTTATTTACAAATATACATATTTATAAACTATTTTCCCAAAATGAAATCTTTCCTAGACTCCTATCCAGGGAAGGGATAGGTGAGCCCTTCATGGACTCATTCTTTCGATAGTGTTGGGAGGAATCTCACAGCTTCCGGTCTCTGAAAATGTCTCTAAGTATATCTTGCACTCTGTCTCTATTTTTGAATCCAAGTACCCACTGGATCCAATTATAGGTCATCCAAGCAACCTATATAATCTCTCCTTTTTGACACCAAGCACCATGGTTGCGTTCTGGGTATCTTTCTTTGAATATACGAATACATGTCCATCCTAGAACACAACTCCTTATCCCTCATATTTGAAAGCTAATAATGAGAGTACATTCAATTTCAATTCTGGAACACATAGCATTTGTTCTATTCCGAGAAATCCTCCTGAACGAGTTGAAATATCACATATCCAACTCCTTTCACTACATGTCTGATATTAGACCCAAATCCCACAAATCAGTTTCTTTCGATTTCTGAGAAGTTAAGGAATATTGATCTCATTCTTTTCATGTGGAAAGATGATCCACTATCCATGAACCATACCTCGATGTCTTCATACACTATACTATTAATACAAGCAATTAGAAAGAATTCTTTCTCAAATTTCTCAGCAAGACTATCAATTTTAGTTAAGGTTGCCACCTATGTTCTTGTAAGTGTCTTCACATATTCTTTGTTCTACTTTGGGAAAGTCATGAATGAAGTTCCCAACACTTCTCAATTCAATAACCACTCTTACCACAATGAGTGCAGAAGTTCATGTTCCTTTCCTGGAACTGCAATTATTTCTTGTTATTCTCCCTATTCTTCTTTGGAAAATGACCTTTAATTGTAGCCTCCTTGGATGGATTCCCATGCAATGATTTTCTCTTCCAACATTTCTACATACAATAGTTATTATCTCCACAGAAAACACATGGATATATAGACCATAAATTTATGTCAGTCTTACAGGTGGGAAATTTCTTCATTCCTTAGAATGCTCATCTATTATTGGAGATGCTACACATTTGATTCCTTTCCTGTGGCTGGAAGGTTGTTTTGGTAGAACTAATTTATTATGAAGTATCAAAGCCAATTAATTTGAAGCTTCCCTTACTTCATTTGTATTAGAGCATTCTCCATCTCCTTCTTGGCCATATCCCAATCCTTCATAGCGGGGTCTTCCCTCTACGTGTATGAGATTAGTCATTCCTTGGCCATTGATGCCAAGACCTTTTCCATCATATCTCATCTTGGTTAGTAGCTTAAATCCAATATCATACATATGCTCTTTAAATTCATTCAAAAAAACATTTGTATCTTGATGGGGAGAAGAAGAGTATCATGAATAATTTCCATGGCCTACCTCAGTTACCATCTGTAAACCTTTTGTAGAAGATGGCCTCTTTTGAATAGGATCCTTTTCCTTTTCCACTTGTTCAGCTTCATGGAATTGTGCCAACATATTTTCTTTTGCATGCAACTTACTTTCCAATTCATGAATAATTCCCATGATAAATTCTTCATGGTATATCAACCAGTCTTGAAGCTCCTGCTTCTCATCCTGGAGGTATTGTAGTTGCATTGTCAATTTGGAATTATCCTTCTAAATTTGTCGGTTCATGTCTTTCTGAAGCCTTAATTTCATTAGATATTTACTCATGGTGTCCTTTGAAATAAAGAGATTTTTTCTCCCAAAAAGAGTCTTCAAACGTGCCTTCACCAAGCTTGAGTTTTGTATCTCGTCACATTCACTTGTAAATATATGTCAAAACCTGCTCTGATACCAACTTGATCAAAAAATCCTTAAATGTCAAATTATTATTTAGACACATATAAATCTAACCTGATTTAGAAATATTTTGATCGTCTTTGACTATTTGAAAAACACATGTGAAAACCCTTTCTTATCCAAAACTTCATTAAAATTGATGTTTAATTTGTATAATTATGAGATATAACACAACAAAAAATAAAATAACTAAGAAGATAATATTTGATGACGGAGTTCACCCCTCCTAGGATACATCTCCAGGTCCCTTTCCAATAGTGAGACCACTCTTCAATAATCTCAAAATTCCAAAATTAAAATAAATGGAGTTACCATGCCAAATTTGAACTCACTCTTCAATTCTGTTGCTCAACCCCAGAAACAGAGGTTACCATTGAATTACTCTCAAAATTCTAAGTAAAATGAGTATAAACTCAACTATATTTTGAACAGGTGCTCAATGACCTCCTTTAACATGCAAAACAATGCCCCATGGTTCTCATACATGGAAAATTTAAACCGACATCACCATCATACTCCTCTCGAAAAAATGAGAAAAATGAGTATGGACACTCTATACTTCCCTCAAGAATCTCCTTGGCATGAAAAAACGATGCAACACCAACATAATATTATCCTTGGCATGCATCTCCATGCACTTACTCTTCCATTTGGCATGCAAAACCATGTGTCCAACACAAGTCATGTGTGTGGCACATTGGTCCAGGCGTTGATTTAAATAGGAGAGGTCGGGGGGTCGAACCCCACCTAACCCCCTATATACTCAGTGGGTAATTAAATCAACACTTAAATATATTCATTTGTTGTCTTAAAAACCGGATACATGTGGAATATTGGTCAAAGTATCATTTAAAATGATTGGTATGGGCTGAGGTCATGGGGTCGAAACCATGGACCTCGCCCCTACTTTGGCATTCGTTATAACCTTAAGTTTAAATATAGTAATCTCCATTAATTACACCAAGTGATACCCTTGGTGCACTAGTTAGTTCTTTTGTTTTTGTCTCTGGAGGTTACGAGTTCCATACCCATCCAAGACAACAAATATTGATACCCTTTGGACCCATTGGGCCAATTAGAGAGTGCCATGTGGCACTCTCTTATTGGCCCACATCATTGCCAACCCGTCAGTCACCTAGTCACTTGCCACATCATATGTATGATACACCACATGTCATTACCATGCTACTGTATGGCCCTACCACGTGGCACCATATTAGTGGTGCCATGTGGACCGTATGATTTCCATGTCATCTGTAAGGAGAACATGTGGCAATTTCCAACTGGTCCAACTAGGTGCCAATTTGTCCAATTTCGGGTGACACATGGCACTCTGTCATGCTTCCACATCACCATACTAACATCAACATGATTTCATCCTGCGCCACCTCATCTATAAGGATGTTCCACATGGAAGCTTGTGGGATTCCCATGTGGCATCCCCCGTTTTCCTTCTACCCCTATCTTTGCCAAACTTTAAACGACCATAGCTTTCTCATACGACGTCCTTTTGAGGCGATTCACATGCCATTGGAAAGCTCTCGTCAAGCTATACAAAATGAATTCTTTTTTACAAGAATTTGAGATTATCATTTTTTTATCATTTTGGATCCTCTTGGATCAGGAAAGAAGTTATTTTACCTACAAACATCTACCTCCCTTACCTACAACTCACCCAACAATCTCATGGGAGGGAATGTCCCATCATCCAACATCGTATTGATACCTTTATGAACTTAGAAGAAAATCATGCCAAGGAAAAATACAAATTCAAGAGCCATCAACAAAGCATTAAGAGTTGGTTTGAAAATAATTTGGTTGGTAAGAAATATTTCCATGTTGGGGATCTAGTCCTCAAATGGGACAAGATACATGAGGATAAAGGAAAACATTCAAAATTCCAAAAATTATGGCTTGGGCCCTTCATAATCAAAGAGAATATTGGCCAAGGAACATATCTGTTACAAACACTTGAATGGGAGGCTGACCTCCTCCCCATAAATGGCCAAATCCTAAAACACTACATCAACTAGCCTCTATGGTAGCCCTCTCATTGTACATAAATAAAAAGTTTGTTTTTTTCTTTTATTTCCTACTCATTTTTTACTTTGACTTTTGTTTTTTTCTAGACTCGATTTTTTCTAATTTGTTCAATTATCATGCTTTAATTTTTCCCTCTTGAAAACTGTTGATCCAAGAGTATTTGGAACGCTAAAAAATTGATCATCTCAAATGCTAATGAAAATGACTCCATTGCGTAGATTTCGATGAGATATTTCCAACATAATTTGAATGGCCTCAAATGAACATTGTATGAGGAAGTTATGGATTTTTAAAGTTTTAGAAAAAATAGGGGAAAATGGTAAAATGGGGGTGCCACATGGAAGGCCCACAGGATGCCATTTGGCCATATGTATAGCTAACAAGACACATGGTGATGTCAACATGTTAATGTGGCAGCATGAGAGGCTGCCATGTGTCACTTATTTTTGGTGTTTTCTGCACCTAGTTGGACCAATAAAAATTTCCCATGTGTTGGATGAGGTGGCATCCATACAATCAATGTGGCATAACTGGATGGATGACACGTGACAGGTCATACAGTGACATGGAATATCTGTACATGCAAGTGGACTAGTCAGAAATCGCCATGTGGCATTTGTACATCCAATTGGAAGGATAAATGTGCATTGATGTGGTGTTTATTGTACAACAGATTGGACAATAAGAGCATGACACATGGACCAATCAGAGAGTGCCATGTGGCACTCTCTGAATGGCCAATATTGGCTAAGGATTATAAAATATTGTTGGGCTCGACATGGATCGAACCCAAGGCCTCTACGAGAATATTCAGGAATATTCCAACAACTTAACCATAAGCTCCAACTATTTCGTCAACGGTTTGGTTTGTTAAAACCAACCAAAATCTTTATATTTAAATTTAATTAAATTTTCCTCGTGAATCTATGGATTCGGGTGGGGTTCAATCCCCCAACCTAGCCTATAAAAAATCCACATGCTCATCCATTTGATAGCATGGGAATGCATGCCACGAGCGGGAGCAGAGAATTGTGTGCCAAGTTGTAGAGTGGTTGCATCAAAATTTGTGCCAAAAGGTGCTAAGATTTTGGTTGTACATCATTTTACGTGCCATAGAATTCTTTGAGATAAATATAGGGTGTTTATACTCATTTTTTTTATAATTTTGAGAGGAATTTAGTGGTGACCTCTATTTCTGAATTTGAGCAATAGTTTAGAAGGTCATTTTTAAAAACACAAGTAGAGTCATTATTGTATCAAGCATTTGAGCATTAATAGAGTGGTCTCATTTTGAAGCGGACCCAGAGACATAGCCCAAGATGGGTGAACTCCATTATCAACTCATGTAATGTGCCTTGTTCTTGTTGTCTATGTTTCTCTCTATTTTGGCATTCTTATTTCTGCAATTTATTCTTAGTTAATGAAGTTATGGACAAGTAGGCATATTCACATGTTAATTTTGCAAATAGTCATAATGATATTAATTCCCGAATATGGTCAAATGTTTAGTTTTTTCTTAAGAACTAATTGATATCTGAGGATTTTCAGATCAATTGTCGCCCTGAATTTCTCAAAATTATCGATAGCTTAGTCCTGGACATGCTTCTAAATTGTAGCAAACTTGATTCCAATAGCCTAAAAATATGTGACCTGACTTCAAGACACAATCCACCCTTAGTTGTATAGCTTTGACATGCACCACTTTAAGCCATATCTAGTAGAGGAACATAGCTTATCAACATATGAGCATCATGCATTTAAATATGACAAAGTAAGGAACCAAGGGCTCATCCTAAGAACATATTTGTATATTGTTTAGACTAAGAATAAATGGTTTGGGAAGGGACATATGTAGTATTCATGAGAACATTACTCAAGGATTTTGATCCTCTATAATCAAGTTGGAAAATCTCATTGTCACAGGTGTCATCCTAGTGCCTTTAAAGGAAATTTGTAATCCCCCCATGTTATAACCCTAAATTTCACCACACATGCTTACCTGGCATCGGGCCAACTCATATCCCTTCATTGCCAAAACATCTGCTGAACAAACTCTTTGAAAATCCTCTTGTATCAAGGCCCACGCGCCCTAACCCATTACTTCACGCGTGTGAATGTTGGCTAGCTCACTATAGCCCGTGTGTACCTAACAAAGCACGAAAAGAGGGAATTTGTCGACGAAACAAAAAGCTATGGGTCAGTTAACTGAAACTCCCGGCCATGCATGGCCGAGGGTTCATCCAAAACCCTAGCTCCTTCTAGCCTATAAAAGAAGGGGTAGGGGTACCATTTGGAGGAGGAAAATTATAGCGAAGAAACTCTACCCATTTTTGTAATCCATTGTCCCAACCCTTTAGCCTTTCCTCAAGCCAAAGGAGAATTAACGCAAAGCAGTTGGAGGACAAAGAATAGGAGCCCAGGATCAGGTTCAAGGAGCGGTGGTCGGTCTCGACTTTGATTGTAAGTTGATTCATTTTCATTAATAAAGAGAATACTTTTCCCATCCCAATGCACGAGTTATCTATGATTTGATGAATTTCTGTTTGATTTCTAACCCTTGAGTAGGAAAGTAGCATGCATGCGTATTTGGTATTTGTCTTGATTGCAGGTTATCTGTGGAAGGAGCAGCGCAAGAAAGTGGTCAAAGCACAACAGAGGATCTACATCAAACACCGATAAAAAGGTTAGTGATTCTCTTCATGTAGTTACTGTGAAATAGGGGTTTTAATCTTGGGTTGCAGGTTAAAAGTAATTTATTTTCGGTCAACATCTGCATGAAAGCCCGACCCTAGTTTGCTAGTCCGTAGGGTATTTTTCCCAACAACAGAATTGGCAACCGTACTGGGGAAGATACTCTTTAGGGTTTTCAGATTTAGTTGATTTTTTTGGGTAGATTAAAAAGATTAGATTTTATGTTTCTGTAAGTTTTGAGCGAGCAGAGAGCCTAGTTCTTCATACCAATTTTCCCTAACTTCTGCTTGACGGTAGTTTTCGGGACATACAGAGGTACACGCGGCTTGAAGAAGGCCTGCACGCATGTACCCACACCCTAACCTCTTACAGCCCATGTGTGAACGCTAGCTGTAGAGGTTTTAGTAGCGTGTAGGAATTTAGAGAACTTTAAGAGGCAGTCCTCCTCTTCCCTGTCAGAATTATACATTCTCAGGGGGTTTTCTGGAATCTTGTCTAAGTCTTGCTGGTTCATAGTCCTGTCTCAGTCTATCTTTTTGTGTTTTGTTATTCCTTGCAATTATTTTTCTTTTCTGTTAGAAAAATCATCCAAGCCTTCAAGGGACCCTGGTTGTCAATACCAGAGGCCTCTTCTTGGTCTGGGCTGCCTGTGTTTATTTGTGTCTTAAGAATTATACATACACGTAGCCTGTACAAGGTCAGACTGTGTGTACATGTGTCCTGTTTCAGTTCAGCACGCATTCGTACGTGTGTTGTTTTAGTGACAATAGCGTGCTTGACAGGCTACTTTTTGTTTAGGGTGGGGCAGTCATCCCCTCCTTTGATGAGAAGTGTTCCTCTCAGGTGTTTGAGTCTAGGGTTGAACATTCAATAGGTTAGGTCATCTTACCCTTAGCCTGCTTTTTCTCAGTTAATAGTTGCACAGAAAATATATAAAAAAAAAATACTTTTCTTTATGGTTTTTAGGCAAGATTAAGAGTCTTTGTTTTCTTTATTGCATTGTGTGTCTTTACTCTGATTCTTTGTGATCTGTGCTTTAAGCCAGAATTTGTTTTCTTGGTTTTTTGCTTGTCGGTATTTTCCCTTTGTTGCTTTATTTAGCACTTAAATAAATAAAAAAATATCTCTTTTCATTTTCTTCTTTGTTTAAAGAGTGTGTTTCTGCATCATTAGCTAGGGAGAAGTATTTATTTCATAAGTTTTTGCAGTTCATTTAGAGTATAAGTAGCTCGTAGTCGAGCGAAATTTCTTTATTTTTGCTACATAAAATCTTAGAAAAATTGAAAAGAAAAAGAAATCTTTCTTTATGAAAAGTTGCTGAAAATTTTGCATCTAGTAAAAGTCTTTTGTTTCCAGTTTCTTTTTTCATTCATTTTGCTTTCGTCTTTACACACGATCAGTTTCACTTCCATACTCTTTGACATAAGAAAAATCCTTAAAAGCAACGATAATTTAAAAACTATTAGACTTTTTGTTTGTAGGGCTCACAAACTAGTTCAGGTCTAGGTCCTTGGATTAGGTTGGAGAGGAAACTCTCCAAGGCCATTCAAAACCAAACATTAGAGTCTGTGGTAGGGAGTGTAGAAGTCTAGTTTAGTGGAAGTTATCCGAGACCCCCCTCTAACACAGGGGATAAACATGAGGTCGCATGCGGAAAGGTGGTGGAGATAACCCCTCCAAAGTTGGACCAAGCGTAGTGGAGAACACATATCAAGGGCTTGTTTTGGGATTTCGTCGTTAGCATTTGCCACGGGGCTTCATAGGTCTTGAATCTGTTCGAGGTCCTCGGTTGTCTTCTGGACCATTTTCTCTCGATACCTTTGACAGGTTTCAGGCTTGATACCCTGCTCATTGTGGTCTACCCGACTTTCGACTATACCCGCCTAGTGATTGTTCGCGTGCTGGAAACCTAGTTGCCAATCTTTTTAGGGACATACACAGGTGTCTGTGGGGGTATACCGTGGTACCTAGAATAGACATCAGGCCATGCTTTGTATAGTATACCTGGAGGGTGCTTCCATTTTTGAGTTGCACTTGCATTGGTAAGTTGCTCTAGTGTTGGTTGTTGTAACTGTTCTTCCAACTAGTTTAGTATTTGCTTGTCTTATCTCTTAGGGGCTTCTTTTTTAGTGTGTGTTACTATTTGAACATTTAGAATACCTTAGTGTGTCTTGGATCTTCTCACATAGTGGAGGATCTCGAGCTCCCCCGGTCACGAAGGCTTTTGGGCTTGCCGCCGGTTATACTGGAGCCACCCCCGCCACCATTGAGGTGGAAGCTAGACCAACAAGGGTCTTTTGAAGCGACCGGGTTACAAACCATTGTGCCCGAACAACTTCGGAGGAATCAACCGCCAATATTGGCTCGGTTGAAACCCCAACCACTGATACCTGGCCATCGGTTATTGTACCAATCCAATTTTACAAATGCCTATCAGTGCGTCACACAGCTATGGAAACAAATGTTGTTACTTCCCCTGGGAACTCTTCCGTTCCCACCACAGTTTCTATCATAGGAGAAGCATCTCCTAACTTGTCGTTGTCGGTCCGAGTCACCATGGTCTCAGCCGCAACTATGTCACATAGTGGTCTGATTCCATCTCTAGCGGTGGCCACAACTCCCTTCACACCTAGTGCGATAAGCCCTCCGTTCTCATACGGTATTCCTAGTTTGGGCACAAGTCCTGCACTCACTTACTCCACTTTACAGACTTTGGGTCTGGGGGCAGGGAGCTCTACCGCTCCTCTGCAAGGTCAACTTGGGGGCACTCCTATCCCTTTTAATGCTTTTCCTTACGCTGGAGGTCATATATCTCCTTTGTCCCCTTCGCTTGGTGGTATGCATCAGCAGTCCATCAGGCAGCCTGCACACACTAGTTTATTTGGATCCAAGAGTCAAGGAACACCTGCACACAGTATGTCAGTAGGTTCGTCACCGTTTGTTTTGGATGGGACATTTGGTAACAACACTTTTGCATCCACTTCTTTCCCATTTGGGGGCACTCCCATTTTTTTACAGTCTACTCCGCCGTAGGGTACTATTCCTGCACCAGGGGCACATATAGCAGGACCTTGGAACTCAGGACAAGGATCCATTCCCTCCTCTAGAATGTCATTCTAGGGTAATTCTTTCCACAGTCAATGGAACCCTAGACAGACTACTATGCCTCTCCCATCAGGACCGGCATGGGGTAATCCTTCCCAAAGTCCTTCAAACACGATGAATGCCCAACATCCTATGTCATTTATGGGAAATCAACCGATGATGTCTCCACAGATGCAAAATCCTTATGCTGGTCAGGGCCATGGTTTCTACTAGAATCCAGGCCAACGACCAAACTTTTCCTGGCAACCTGGTGCCAGTCAAACTCCAGGACCCTTTTTCCCAGGTTATCAGCAGCAACCCAAAATACCATTCCTGGCGACGTTACACTTGCCAGATTTGACAAGGTTGTTAAATGATCCTATTTGTCATGATCCACGTTGGCCTCCTATGCCAACGAAGTTGCCTTCAGACATTCCAAAGTTCGAGGCCAAGCCTAATGAAGATCCAGGTGATCATGTGACTACATTCCATCTTTGGTGTTCATCTAACTCATTGAAAGATGACTCCGTACAGTTGTGATTGTTTCAACGCACTCTTATCAGGAGTGCCGAAAAATGGTACATCGAGCTCGATCTCTCAAGATACTCTTCCTTTGGCGAACTGGCGATGGCCTTCCTTAACCATTTCCAGTTACCTATGCGATACGACACTGGCACCGAGTTGTTAGCCAATTTTGAATAGACAACCGCGGACCATATCTCTGATCATATCCGAGAGCGGAGATGTCAGAAGAGTCTAATCAAAGTACTAGTCCCTCCAGCATTCCTGCTAGAGTGGTTCCTTAAGTCTCTGGTCCCACAATTATCCAAAGATGTCGTGACTTTCGGAGTGTTCTCTGAAGAAGATGCCATCATGAGGGCTCAACAGTTTGAGTTCATCTATTCTCAGTCTGGTTTATTATAAAACATCCTTCCGGATGAACCACGATTGATACTGGATAAAACTAGATAGAGAGCTAGACCACATGCTGATGGTATTGTTGGTTCAGCACAAACTAAGCCCGTTGAGCAATTGACAAAGCAATTGCAATAGTTATCTATACAACCCTCAGTGTCCAGCCAGACTACTTCTTTAGCTGCTCCTCCTACCCAAACATCGGAAGTACACTCCATGCAGACGACTAACCCAAAGGCAACCCAACAGCTTGAAGGGAAGAAAAAACAACATAATAAGGGTAAGGGGGAGAAAAAACCCACTGATAATGCTGGCAGGGACACTACGGAAAAATGAAAGGCAAGGTATCCATGCAACTTGTGTGCGGAAGACCACCTGACCCATCTTTGTCCTCGACTTGTAGAGGCCCAAAATTTTGTCACACAGCAACAGCAAGCCGTGTTGACTAATCCCTTTCATCATCGGCAAAATTTAACTCAAGCCTCTACAAGTGCCGAAGGGGGTAGTCAAGAAACATGCCCTCCTCCAAATAATCCCTCATCCGCGAACGTATATATGGTTAGGGGTGATGCTTTTATAACGACTAGAGCACACAACTATAGTAAACCAAGCACTTCTGAGAAGGGTAAAGAAGCCGAGCTCCCATCTCTTCCTCTATAGATCGAGAAGACATTGGGAGAAACAATGACACGCATTTCGAAGGGTGCATTTAAGAAATCTTCTCACAACCCAAACGCAAGGGTCGCCCAGAATTACTCTGTGGTGGAGGATTTATCACAAACCCCTTGTGCTATGTCTGCTTTGGAAGTCCTCCAAAACTGCCCTGCTCAGAGGAAAGCCTTGTTAACTACTTTAGGCTCTACTGAGACTTGTAACCCGGGTACCATCATGTTAGATACAACCAACTTAAAACCTCCTCTACCTTACCATGTCACATTTTAGATAGTAGTGGCTCACCCCACGAAAACGTTTACATGGAATATCTTCCACACGGTGGTCGACGAGGGCACCTCAACATGCGTTATGTCGTTAGCATGTTGGAAGGCCATTTGCCAGCCTACTTTGTCTCCATCACCTACTCTCCTCATTGTGTTCGACGGTCGTTCTTTCCGACCGCATGGCATCATTCCTTCTTTTCCTGTGCAGTTAGGAGGGAAGACCATGTGTGTCAAAGTAGAGGTATTCGATGCTCCCCTCGACTATAACCTATTGTTAGGTCGAAGTTGGACTTATGATATGCAAGTTGTGGTTGCTACAGTTTTTCGATTCTTTTTGTTTCCACATGAGGGTCGGATAGTGACCATTGATCAATTGTCTTTCTCTAGACCTGACCCAGCTTTGGGGGAATCCACAGTTTCCATGACTGATAATCCTCAACCGGGTGTCGTTAACGTAGGAATTGGTTTGTGCCCATCCTTGATGGGTACCTTGGATTACCCACCTCCTCATGATGATGTCAAGTTTATATCTAATCACCATAAGGTTGAGATTTTTCAAGTTTCGTCGTTCCGCACAACTTACTTTGAGGATCCTTAGATTCTTCCTTCCCCATCAACCACGATGGATGAGACAGGGCACTCTGGCATGTCCATGCCCTTGTCGGCCGCTGAAGTAGCATACTCTTTAGTCCAGCAAGCTTCAGCTAACCCTGATGTGACTCCCGCACAAGAGTTGGATCCACTTCTAGAGCCTATCTGGGCTCAGGGTTCTCTCGCCAAAGTTGATTCGTTAGACTTAGTCTTGCCTTCTAACGAAGTAGTAATTGAAGCAATGACTAGTCCGGACAAACCTTGGGAACATATTCATCACAGTTCATATTTCCTCCTAGAGTTAAGCTGAATCGGGGCAGGAGAATTCACTATCACCATGACGGGAGATCAGCCATGTCCTATTAATCTCTTAGGTACACAGGGAATTTATGCTGAGGGGAATATGGTGACTATTGCTGAAATTGTACCTATCAATATCTCTCGAAACCCTGGCGTCATGGAGAATGTCTTCATCGGAGCAGATTGCTCCCCCGAAGAGATTCAGATTTACATGGATATTTTCAAAGAATTCCATGATGTTTTTTCCTGGTCTTATGAGGAAATGCCAGGTATCGATCCGAAAATAGTTGAACATGAAATCACAACGTATTCTGATGCTAAGCCTGTTCGACAAAAACTTCATCCAGTCAATCCTAAGAAAGCAGCAGCCATCAAGATTGAGGTTGATAAGTTGCTCAAGGCAGGTTTCATTTATCCTATTCATTTGACTCAATGGGTGTCAAACCCCGTGCCAGTCAATAAAAAACAAGGCATGATTTGTGTATGTACCGATTTCCGTGATTTGAACAAGGCATGTCCGAAAGATAATTTTCCAACACCATTCATCGACTAGATCATTGATGAATGTGCCGGTTGTGAAGCCTTTTCGTTCATGGATGGTTTTTCGGGATATAATCAAATCCAAATCAAACCGGAAGACTAACACAAAACAACATTCATTTGTCCATGGGGAACATTTTCCTATCGTAAGATGCCTTTTGGCCTTAAAAATGCTGGAGCCACTTTCTAGCGGGCCATGTCTTTTGTGTTTCATGACCTCAAACATATAGTCAAGGCCTATCTAGATGATTTAGCATCATGCTCTCTCAAGTGAAAGGATCATCCTATGCACCTCAGACTAATCTTTGAACGTTGTCGCTACTTCAGGATTCGCTTGAATCCCAACAAGTGTAGCTTCTGCGTAACATCAAGATGTTTGCTCAGTTTCATCATATCAACAACAGGGATCATGGTCGATCCTCTTAAGGTGGAGGCAATAATCTAGTTGCCCCCCCCACGCACAATATTACAACTTCAAAGTCTTCAAGGCAAGGCGAACTTCTTACGACGCTTCATTGCCAACTATGCCGAAATCACCAAGGTCTTTATGCATTTACTGAAGAAAGATGTTCCCTTTTTCTGGGAAAAATCCGCTCAACGCTCTTTCGACACATTAAAACACGCCCTCACAACCGCACCTCTGCTACGGCCACCTAATTATAACAAAGATTTCTTCTTATATCTGGCTGCTGCAGAGTCAACTATAGGCATGGTTTTAGTCCAGGAAGATGATTCGTTTTCAGAATACGTGATCTATTACCTAAGTCGAGGCCTCGTAGGATCGGAACTTAATTATTCCCATCTCAAAAAACTTGCGTTGGCAGCAGTTCATGTTGTTCAACGGTTTCATCACTATGTTCTGTTTCGCAAGACCACCGTCATCGCTGTCGTGAATCCATTCCAGTACATGTTGACATGACGAGTTATAGGTGGAAAAATCAGTATATGGATGGTCATCCTCCAAGAATTTGACTTAGACTTTGTTTCAGCAAAGTCCAAGAAGTCATTGGTCTTCGCAGAACTTATTTCGGAGCTTCCGGTTGAGTCAGGTGACGTTGTGCCGGAGGAATCGCCTATTCGGGGGGATATGTTTTTGATTGCATCTTCAGACCCCTGGTATGAAGATATACTTATCTATCTCCAGAATTTGAAGTGCCCCACCTCTGATTCTCGTGACGAGTGTCGGCGGATACGCCATCAAGCTAAGAATTATCTCATACTCGATGATACGTTGTATCAGAGAGGTATAGAATGCATCTTACGCCGATGTCTCACTCATGAGGAGGCCATCATAGTGCTCAACGATTTTCATACTGGAGCTTGTGGCGGTCATTTATCTAGGTTGGCAACAGCCCAAAAGATTCTATGAGCAGGTTACTTCTGGCCGACACTTATTAAAGATTGTATCGAATTGGTCAAGAAGTGCCATCCGTGCCAAATCTTCTCGTGGAATATGAGGGCACATCCCACTCCTATGTTTCCTGTCATCACAGTTGGTCCTTTCACTAAGTGGGGGATTTATTACACTACATGCAACCCCCCATTAGCAAGGGGGCACCGCTATATCATCGTAGCTGTTGACTACTTCACTAAGTGGGTCGAGGCTATGCCAACGTTTAAAGATGATGGAGAGACTGCAACTCTCTTTTTATTCAACTAGATTATAGCACGGTTCAGCGTCCCGAGAGAGATTGTCACTGACCATGGTAGTCACTTTCAGAACCAAATGATGTCTGAATTAACATCAAATCTTGGGTTACGACAGGAACATTCATCACCTTACTACCCCCAAGCCAATGGGCAGGTGGAAGCTGTAAACAAAACTCTTAAGACTATTCTACAGTGAACTATCAAATCAGCCAAGTCAAATTGGCATTTGATGTTATATTCTGCATTATGGGCTTACCGAACATCTGTTAAGACTACAAATAGTTTCTCACCTTTCCAACTCATTTACGGGCTGGAGGCAGTCTTTCCCATCGAATGTCAAATCTCATCTTTGAAATTGGCAGTACAGTTATTGCCAAACACTTCTCCACTTGAAGAACGGTTAGTACACCTTGAGCAGCTTGATGAGCAGCGTCGTGATGCGGCCCTAGCCAACGAGGCTCATAAACATAAGGTCAAGTGTCAATATGATAGGTCTGTTCGTCCTCAGATTTTTCTGAGGTCAACATTGTCCTGGTCTATGACCAAGACAAGGACCCCCTGGGGGCAGGAAATTTTAAACCCATGTGGTTCGGACCCTTCATTATAAAAGAGGTATTAAAAAAGGGTGCTTATCGTTTGGTTGATTTTGAAGGGAATGATTTGGTGGAGCCTAGGAATGGGCTCTATCTCAAGAAGTATTACTCATAGATAGGTCACTGTGGGTAACTTTTTGTAACATATGTATAGTCTTTGTACTATAACTTTTTTATGTTTCTTTTAAAAGTGTTATGGACATGTCATTGATGTTATCTTTCGTCAATATGGTAGATGTCAAGTGAGTCCGGGGGGTTCGTTGGGTATGTGGACGGTGCTAGTCGACACACGCGGAGGCTTGCCTCTGCGGCTTGGGTAATCTTTACACTACAGGGTCAGTTGTTATCTTCTGGAGGGATGTGCTTAGGTGACACCACAAATAATGTCACCGAGTATAGTGTAGTTATTGAGTTTCTTCATGATGCCTTGTCATTAGGTATCTCTCATCTCTGGGTCTATCTAGACGCTCAACTAGTTGTGTCGCAGCTAAACAGAATATACCGAGTTCACGATCCAACTTTACACCAACGATTCCTTAGGGTACGTCTCTTAGAACGCAACTTTGATTATATTACATATTTTCATGTTCCTAGGAGATTAAACCAAGTTACAGATACTCTAGCTAATCACATTTTAGATTGGCATCTTGCCCACATATAAAAAGAACATGGACATAAACATGTAAATACATTTTTGCACACAGAATCCAGAAGACACAAAAAGGATAAAAACCATATATAAACATCATAAAATCATCAGAGTACATAGACGGATGCAAGCACCTCAAAAATGGGAACAGTAACGAGTCACTAGGCTTATGCCCTCAAAAAATATATACATATAAGTGCTCGTGGCACATCACAAAGTCTAAAGTCTGTTCAGGGCATGTGGGCCCTGTTATAGTCATCTACAGCACGCGCTAAATGCCTAAACAATCGGACCCATGTCCGAGGTGCCCCCACAACATGAGGCTGCATGGAGGACGGCAGGTCCTCTATCTCTGCCATCAGGACTATGCGAGTGAGTGCAGTAAAGTTCCGCTCAATTCGCCTTAGGACCCTCTCGGCCTCTCCTGCTGGGAGGTTCCCGGATACTACTGCTCTCCCAGCGGCGGCAACCACAGCTTCTGGCCGTGGGCGACGCCTGTTCCATGCATAATTGGCAGGCCACATAGGTCCCACATCTGCATGCAACAAACGTTTACCCGTCAAATACTCTGACATACAAAAACATGATATATATATCAAAAAAGACATAAAAATTATGTATGCAAACAAACAAACAAAAAACTACACAGGTGGAGACTTACCCATCTCCCCTCGCTCCTCACCAGGAGGCACGGGTATCTCTGGACCTCTAGAAAATTCTATCCCTGCATATGGGTAGTCCTCGACAGTAGGGATCTGTCGTGATAGCCAAGAAAAAAAGTCGTCGTCGAAGGCCTCAATGGTCCTTCCACCACCCTGTCGCGGCAGTAACACTGCCCATCTACATACTGCAGGGAAAGAGGCCAGATGTCCTCGTACTACAACCCGAGGACTGAAGCACGGAACTCTCTCGAAAAAGAACGAACACAAGATAGTCCCGAACCCGAAGTTCCTCTATGTCCATTGTCGGCAATCTGTCAATTGCCTCTTCATACACTCCAGCAGTGTGGTACTCCAATCCAAAATTTGTGCATTCATGCACTGGATAGCACAGTTCATCTGTACGCGCGAAGCCTGATGCACGGCTACTGAGCCAGTAATCCGCCCAATAAGAAACAAGATAGTCTGTAGTGCGAGGTTGGTAATCTTGCTAATAGGTACTGAGGAACCTCTACGATCGGTCCCAGCCTCACAATACTCAGCTATCAGCTCCGAGACCTTGCTCGGCCCTGCAGGAAAAGTCTGAAAGTTGACTGATTCCCCTCTCCTTGAGAGGCCAGTCAGAAATTAAATATCCTCGGTGGTGGGCACCAAGGATTGCCCCTCTAGCATAAACGCCTCTGCGTCAGAGTGCCAGTAATCAATCAAAGAGTTCAGTAGCCTTGGTTGCGCGTGCATGAACGGACATAAAAATAATTTGATCAAACCGCATTGCATTAACATGGCCACAACATTTTCATTTGCAGCAACCAACTCACTGATTGCCTCATGCTCCCTCTCCCTCCACTGGACATACATCCTGCCAACACAACAAGGTAAAGGAGGGTCAATGCTTCTTTTCATATTCTTTTTCATCAATGGGGGGGGTACACATGGTGTGTAGAGGTGACAGTCGCGTGTACATGCGTGCAGGCTTTACTCTGCACGCGTGTACCCACGGGCTGTCTCTGGACAGCCCGTGTGTACCTAGGGCCGACCTTTTTGAGGTCAACGCCCACCCAAAACATAACTTAAATAGTGAAAAGGAAGTGATAAGGGAGTCTGTACTTACTTGGTCCAAGAAGAAGTTCGTTTCGTCCACTGTAGCTCCCGAAATCACGATCTTTGGCAAAGGGGGTCTTTTGGCTCTAGAGTCAATTTCCAAATCAGCAATGGTGATAATGAGCTACCAGCTTCTATTTATAGACTTTTTGACCTCTTTTTGTCACTTTTTTGGCCCCCCTTATCAGTTTCTTTATATCAAAAACCATTTAGAGTGAGCCAGGAGTTATATGGGAGGGATTTGATTAGGTATTGGGACATTTTTTTTTGAGTTTCGAAAAAATATTGACGGTCCATAAAAAATAAAAAATAAATAAAAATAAAAAATTAAGAAAAAAAATAAATCAACTTGAGAATATAGGTTAGGATACCACCCCAACTTTTGCATCTCATTGCCTTTTTCTTATGCTATAGGATCGATCCCATCCGGTTGTGACACGGAACCATCATATCTGCTCTAGAAGTGTCACACCTTGATGGTAGAGCTTACCAGAACATGGATGCCCTAGGTAGGTCCTAGTTGCATTATGGTGTCCATGCCGTTTCTGACAACACTGTAGGCTCAGGAGTCCGTATAGTCTTTCCTGAATATGAGTTCGAGCCTCATTTGCATGAGTCTTTTTCACTCTTTGTCTTACCCTCAGGACTCCCAAAAAATAACGAGTCTCCTTTTAATTCCTTTTCAGACCCTCTAAAAATGAAAAGATTGTCGAGCGATCTTGTGACCTTTCACACTCGTTAAACTAAAATTTGAAGTCACGTCTGTCCGGTGGTAGTTTACCCCTTTTTCGGTCCGGACGGTCAACTGTACGAACAAAGGTATACTCTATCAAATTATTATTCTTTAGAAGAGTACTCTCAGGTATAACTTTATTCCTTTTTTAGGCCTGAGGGACTAAATTTACGAAAAAGAAGCCCCCACTGAGTCCATAGTTAAGCTCTTTTTAGACTCCCTAAAATTGAAAATATCGTCGAGTGACCTTATTCTTTCACACTTGTTAAATTGGTCCAGAAGAATATTCCTCACGGAGTCCATAGTTAAGCTTTTTTTAGACTCCTTAAAAGTGAAAAAATAGTCGAGTGATCTTGTCCTTGTCACACTCGTTAAAATGGTTTTGAATTGATGTCTAATCGGTGCTAGTTTATCCTTTTTTCAAACTGACTAGACTATTGTCGAAAAAGGTACCCTAATGGAGTCTCCTTTTATGCTTTTTCAAACTCTCTAAATATGAAAAACCACCGAGCTTACCTTCTCTGGGTTCGTTAAACTTACATCGAAGGACGTTACCATTGTGTATTCTATCAACCGCATTTGCATACCTTATCCATCAGCCTTGTGACAATTTGCTTCTGCATCTTAACACCTTTGGCCGCCGGAGGATTTTTTCCCGAGTATCATTTTTCCAGAACATCAGTCTTGTCCTTGTGCCTTGAGCTTGTATGTTTGCAGTACTCGTTCCTCCATTGTCACATAATATTCCTTTATTCTTTTTCAAAAATTATCAAAAAGAACAAAAAAATCAAATATACCCCAAAAAGAGGATGGGAAAGGTATTTTCTTTATTGGCAGCATCATGAGTCGCCCTTGGATAAAGCACATATGTCCGTTTGATTATCAGACTATGGGATGTAGTACGACCTTAGAAAGCTTTTCTCGCTATATAGAGTTGTGTCCTCCACCATTTGGTTACTCTTCCAAACATATGGAGAGTTTGCATTGCCTCCTGCTTCGTAGACTTATGATTAACATATATGTTTCCTGAGTCTTATCACTTGTCATGTTTTTGTCCAAGGGAAGTTTGTCACTAAGCCTGAGTCGGCCCCTCTGCAATATGTCCCTTGTCCGCATACTCGGCCATCCTAAAAGTCCAATCAAGTCTTTGTTCGAAATCACTGAAGCCTTCAGTCCGATCATCAAGATTATCAAGTCCACAACCGACGAGCCATCGAAGACCTCTGGGTAGTGCAGTTGTACACTCATATTACACTCCTACCCAAGTTTTAGAAGATTTTGAAGTTGTTGCTCGAGCTCTGAAGTACAGCCATCAGGCCACATCAGCTTCTGAAAGATGGGTACTTTATATGTATATATTTATAATTTCGAGATGTAGCTCCGCTGTGTATTATTCGCGGCTACTCTTTATAGTTATTTGACATGGATCTACAATGTATTTGATTGGTAGCCATGGTTTTATTTTATCCCGAGCATGGGTATGCCTGCCTCGATGAGACATTTGTTATTTTGCAGATGACACCTCCTGGTTCCTAATCCTTGGGCTCACTCATTCAGCACATCAGTAAAGATTGGTAAAATATTGGTAATGTATTTCGTCCATCAGATGCTCTTCTTACCTCACACATTAGGGGGCATCTGTTATAACCCTAAATTGCACCACACATGCTTACCTAGCATCAGGCCAACTCATATCCTTTCATTGCCAAAACATCTGTTGAACAAACTCTTTGAAAATCCTCTTGTATCAAGGCCCACGCACCCTAACCCAATACTGCATGCGTGTGAACGTTGGCTAGCTCACTACAGCCCGCATGTACCTAACAAAGCATGAAAAGAGGGAAGTTGCAGATGGAATAAAAAGATATGGGTCAGTTAACTGAAACTCCCAGCCATGCATGGCCGAGGGTTTGTCCAAAACCCTAGCTCCTTCTAGCCTATAAAAGAAGGGGTATGGGTACCATTTGGAGGAGGAAAATTATAGCGAAGAAACTCTGCCCATTTTTGTAATCCATTGTCCCAACCCTTTAGCCTTTCCTCAAGCCAAAGGAGAATTAACACAAAGCAGTTGGAGGACAAAGAAGAGGAGCCTAGGATTAGGTTCAAGGAGTAGTGGTCGGTCTCGACTTTGATTGTAAGCTGATTCATTTTCATTAATAAAGAGAATACTTTTCCCATCCCAATGCATGAGTTATCTATGATTTGATGAATTTGTGTTTGATTTATAACCCTTGAGTAGGAAAGTAGCATGCATGCGTAGTTGGTATTTGTCTTGATTGCAGGTTATCTGTGGAAGGAGCAGCGCAAGCAAGTGGTCAAAGCACAACGGAGGATCTACATCAAACGCCAGTAAAACGGTTAGTGATTCTCTTCATGTAGTTACTGTGAAAGAGTGGTTTTAATCTTGGGTTGTAGGTTAAAAGTAATTTATTTTTGGTCAACATTTGCATGCAAGCCCGACCCTAGTTTGCTAGTTCGTAGGGTATTTTTCCCAACAACACCCCATCCACCTCTCTCTAAGCATAAGAGAATTAAAATTCAAAAGGTAAAGGATTTGGGAAAGGCATTCTAAATCATGTGGGACATTGAAGTATCTTCGTCAGGGCTATGGATGCTCATTGGAAGTGGAGCAAGGCTTGTGACATTGGAGTGACTCTATCGGGGCTATGGATGCTTGCTGGCAGTGGAGAAACACTGGATAGATGAATCACAACTTTTATTTTCAACATTCCTAATGTTTCATTTCCCTGTAACACTCCTCATGTATCCCCTAGGTCATTTATATATGAATAAGTATGCAGTAAAAAACAATATGATATGAGGCATGTTACTAACTTCCCCTTTGTATCATACAAACATCGTCTCAAAACCTGAGCTATGGGACCTATTATTTCTCTCTTGAGTTATGCATGATAAAGAATCCACCCTCAAAAATTTGTGTTTGGATACTATCTTAAAGAGATCTAGGGCTTCACACAGTGTGTCACAATTTGTTGTGCCATGCACTACAACCATCCATTTTCCTGAAATCTATTTGAAAAATCCTTCCAAGAAAATGGATCCCCCTATATTTTTCGGCTTTGAAGACTCTTTGACTTATATACTTTTAATGGAATCTTCCCCTTGCTCAAAACATGATCTTCAGGCTTCTCTTCTCAACAGAGTTTATCTTTTTCAATTTGGAGCACTTGAGAAAAAGTTCAATTGAAACTTTTTGGTTTTCAGGAAAGTTAGTAGAAGCTCCCTCGATGTACATCAAAGGAGTTAACATAAACTCCTCTCATGTACATCGAAGGAGTTCCATCAAAATTTGTCGATCACCATCAAAACGTATTCTCACATGAGTTGTTTCCAACTCGTCTAATACATAGGAGGAGTTCATATTAACTCCTACGATGCATAAAAGGAGTTTCTTCTTTCCCTTCCAATGACTATTGATGCTTTTCATGCAAAAATATTCGATATACATTGGAGGAATTCCCATGAATTCCTCTGATCATATCAGAGAGATTTTAATCAAATTTTTTGTTCCTCCAAATTTTATGTAACACATTAAATGTGCCTCAACGTTATACAATAAGTTCACCCTCTCCATAACCCCACCTTTATCTACAAAAGAAATCATTAGATTGGTCCTCTGTCGAACTACCAAAATGACTAGTGCACTCAAGCACCCAGTCGACCATCCACTACCCTCCACGCGTAGGTTACATACCAGGTAGGCTCTGACTTGGTCCTACATTTTTCCTTTTGCTGATAAATAAACTAGGTTTAGGGTTTCATTTGATTCATTTGGTTCATTATTTTCCCTTAAGACCCATTTCCCTAAACCATCTACAAAGGAAACATTGTTTACCCTCCTATAACCATTCTCTCAGACCATAAGTAACTCACAAGAGTACCAATACTATAATCTATCAAGCGATGGCACATGATGTGTCCAAAGAGATTTTTGTTTCCCAGTGAGGTCAAGAATCAGTTGCTTATACCATCCCTTTATCGGTCTCTAAATATCCTTCTTATGCAACACTTTAGTCTTAAGACTAATGCAACCTCGACTCCAAAAAGAGAAAACCATGGGACCTTTGTTTGCTAATATTTTCTTTTCTTATCACTAATAGAGGATTTGTCCGTTAAATCCACAATCAGACAATGATCACAAAGATTGTTTTTTTTAATAAAAAAAGGGTAACAAACCTAACCCCTCACGAGATTGACCTATTTTCGATACTTAACCGATTTTTGAGAGTTCCTTTGTTGATTTTGCATCCTTGGTATTACAAATTTTGATGCCATTAAGAGACTTCCCACGAACCAATCCGATAGTCATCGACAATGTTCATATAAAATTCCTTGATTTGTGTTATAACCACTTGGAGCACTCGATGTCAACTCCTCTGATACATTGGAAGAGTTAAAAACAACTCTACCAATTCTCCACATGACCTTTCTCGTCATTGGAAGACTTAGTACTAAATTTTCCTATTACCTCGAAGAAGTTATCTCCAACTTCATCGACGTCTTTGACACCTTTCACTTGATTGAATCCAAAGTGCATAAAATATATTGCCACCAACTATCCCAATAGATACAGATCAACGAGCTTTTCATTAACCTACACCACATCCATTGGAGCATTTGAAACTAAATCTTCTGATAGTCACTCGAACAATTCATAAGAACTACTCCAATTTTGACTTTTGTGCATCTTTTAAGCCAAATTCTTCTCTAACTTCTCACCAGATTGCTCACTATGCCTACCATTATACTTTCATCATCAAATGATGATCTTCTACCCAACATCATCTCAAGTGAATTATCAGGTAGTTGAATATACTTATACAAAGTAGTTTTATGTATCAATCATGTTCTTATCCTCACACTAATTCCATATTCACCTTGTAGGTTCAAACATGTCTACAAGAAATAAAACGACTAGCAAAGCATCAGTCATTGAGGCATCTGAAAGTGACCGACACACTAAAGATGAATCTGACATTGTCGAAACCATGTATGATGACACTGTTGGACTCCTAGAAAAGGAAGGGGATACACTCATATGGAGAGACGTGTACCATATGTTAAAAAAACATAACTTTTCCATTGATATCGAGGACCAAGATGAATTGAGGATCTTTAAGAACATTAGAATATTTTGGATATTCAGAGTAGCAACCCACGCTGCTATGTTCCCTTGCACTGACACCATTAATTGGTATTGAATAACATATATTTGAGGAATAGATATATTTGTAACTCCAGAAAGGAACCCATAGAATCGTTTCAGCCCAAATACCTAGAAAAATGCTATCACCTTGAGAAAGGGACTAGTAAGTTGGACAACAAACTTCTCAATGAGTTTGAATATGAAACCAAGGTGTTCTTTCCCATATGGTACAAGGAAGACAAACAATTCAAACATAGACCCAAGGGAGGGTACCCTATGATCGCACTTAGGAGGCCTTATCATTACATGGTAGACATGTTATGTAGGCTATATGGGGATCAAGATGCCTCCTAGTACTCCCTATCATACAAGCCATTGATTTATTACTGTGTGAATGAAGGATTGTCATTCAACTGGGATGACATCCTGTCGGCTAACCTGACAAACTCCATCACTGTAGTTATAGAAGATCAGCTAGGATATTTCCCCAATTTCCACATGTCTTCATACCTCTTATACATCATGTGCATAGCCCACCAATATCCAAATATGGGGTGGAAAGGGAAAACATAAGACAAAGCCATTCACATTTACTACAAAGCGATCTGGGAGAAAAAATACATGAAAGAATATAAGAATATCTAAAAACATATTTTGGCTCCTCTATACAAGTTTATATTTGACACACCATCCCCATGTATGACTGACAAAGAGATATCTATCATAAAAAGGATCAATGATTGGTATCTTATGGGGAATGGTACTTATATCAGGGTGTATGGTGCCATGAAATCCCCCTATTTCCTCCCTCGTTTTGTACCAGAAAAACTAGTACTCCAAGAGGTGGCATATCAAACAAACATCCATGGAGTAGGAGGAATGTTATACCGAGGCAAGAAAGAAACATGGCCACCACTACCACTATATGTCAAGATCTACTCATTTTCAAACACCAATCAAGCACAAGAAGAATTAAACACCTTACTCTCGTATAATTTTGGATAGGAGAGGTTCAAGAGACAAACCAAAGGGAATCATAAAAGAACGTTTCACTAAGGTAGGCTTTCCTTGGGAATACACAACAATCATCTGGGAGGAAGAGGAGGTACATCACAACATAATAAATTATGACGAGGTCACTTTCAAGAGACGATGCAAGCCCTTAGGAAGGATTTCAAATGAAGATAAAGCACGAGAAGAAGATACAAAGAAAGCGAAAGAAGCAAAAAATAAAATGTCTCTTGTTTCCACTTCTGCACATTCAAGATTAGCAGAGGAAGAAGAAACACTAGCGAATAAGAAGAAGAGGAAAAAATAGAAGGTTCAAAAGAAAAAGAATGGCGGCACTACGAAAAAGAGGAAAATCATTGAAGAAGTAAAATCCAAAGCTAAAGAAGAGGTTGTAGCAAAGGCAGTTATCTAAAAATAAGTCGAGAAAAAGGCAGCGATAGAAAAGGTTGCAACAGATGTAGCAGTAGTAGTAACAAAAGAAGCATTGGAGAAGGAATCTAAGGAATATGCAAAGGAAGAACATAGGAAGAAAGATGAAGAATCTAGAAATAGCAAAATAGTCCTAATGGATATTGATATCCCTAAAATATCAATCGTCGATGCCAGTGGACATGAAAAATTCGGCTGACTAATTGTGGGGCTCGGTACTCCATTCAAGCCAAATGACGTACCCAACCTAAGGAAGTTCATATATGACAAAGAATCATGCAATATTGTACAAGAGAAAGAGAAGAAAGTATCGGTAATAGTGGGAACCCGATTTTGGTCATCACATAGACCCCATAACAGAACATGTCAGCAAGGATCCAATATACATAGCCTCAGTTGGATCCACTTTTTGGAGCGCCACAGAGGATAACATCCAGAACTTGCACCAGAAAAATTTGGTGAAGGAAGAAAGAATCAAAGATCTTGAGGGGAAGATTTGACACGTAAAGATCAATGAGGGAAGCCTCTAGAGTTTCAAGGAGAGCTCGAAGAATCCCTTATCAACATGTACATTCACCTGCACATGTTCCAGGACTTAGCTATCATCATCATAAACCAACATAGCACTGTGTAGACCAATATTACATAGTTCAATATTATCCAAGAGGGCATGGACAATATGGATACATGGATCACAAAGAACCTAGACGCACCAGTTGAGTTCTATTGACCCTTAGCCAGGGAAAGAAAAAATGACTCCTATGAATTAAACCACTACTAGCAAGCTACACAAAATGAAGACAAAGAAACTACCATCTCAATGGAAATATATTCACATATACACAAAGCGACACAAAAATTACTCAAATCAAGTTGACTTCCCCAATTAGAGGATCTCAGAAAAAATATTATAATGGAGGAACTAGTCGAAAAAGTACAAGAAAACACGATTTGGAGACGAGAAATCACTGACGAAGCCACCAAATTAACAATGGATCTAATATAAAATCACCTCATTCAACTGAAAAAGGTCCACACTATGGTTCAGGCATTCATGGCTATGATATCAAAAGACATGCAGACCCTCAACAACACCATAGCTATGCACACAGTCACCATAGAAGAGCTTGCACCACGGACTCTATCTTTACATTATTAGCTAGAAATATGGGTAGCATACCTTTGGGATAAGAATCCGTAAAAAGATATAATGCCAAATTTGAAATTGCTATTACCTGCACCCTATTTTGTCTTTTCTCAACTACCTCCAATTTTGTCTTTTCCTAGTACACGTGTTATCAAGTAAAGGAAAGGTGAATAGTTTTGTAATCATTTCTTTAATTGAATATAGAGAGTCACAAGGGAGTTTGAAATAATAGTATAAATATGGGAAGAGACCCAATTTGAAGGGGCTCTTCAATAATTTTATAAACTCAAGAACCACTTCAAGGACATATATTGTGTTGATTACTATTGAAAATCCATGAAGGCCAGTTTTCGAAAGAGAGAAGAACTTGTGTGTGTGGTTTATTTTGTTGTCAAGTTTCAACTTCTTCAAGTAGAATGCATGCTAATCACATGGACTGTAAGAGAAATGTTTTTTGATAGACTAACCTGATGAATACAATGTCATGTTACAGTATTGTTATTCTTTCTTATAATTTTTTAAGTCCTAAGTTCATGAGTTGTTAATGTATGCAGAAATATAATTTGGATTTTTATGGTTATATGTGTGTGTGATTATGTTTCTAACTTTGCATTTTTGTTTCAACTATTGGTGTGGATTCCTTGGCACAGTTTAGTTTCATCTACATCTCATTTGATTACTATAGTGTTCTCCTAGCTAGAATAGGATAGGATAGGCTAATAATAGATTATATTTCTTTTCATACATAGTATTCATCTACATATTTGCATTGCATAACCATTCATATTCTGATCCAGGTGGATATCAATGGCCACCCACCTATTCCAACTGGCTCACATATAGATGTCATCTTGGCAATTTCAATTTTCATATTGGCAAAATTTTTCTATCTTTTCGGGTCCTAAATTTACGGGGTCGTCTTGAGGCCCTAAACAAGATTTTTTGGGCCCACCAAAGTCACACTGTAGACAAAGTCACATTGTGACGGAATAATGTGTATTCCTCGAATAGACATTTCCAATGGGATATCATGCACCTAAAACAAAGATCATATGAAAAAGTTACAACCTCGGGAAGTTGATGTACCAACTTACCCCAACAGGGCCCACATGAATTTTGGCACTTCATCTCCTAAGGTTAGCTTTTTGGATGTCTAGGGTTTTGGCATTCATGTTTGATGTAAAAAGGCCTTTGGAGGCTCATTCTACTCAACTTCTTGGTAATGAGCATTGTCATCACATCTCTTCTCAGAGATAAGCCACAACCATTCTAGTAAGCTTGTTTCAGTCTGGATTTACAGTTTCAACATATTTCTTTATTGAATAGAATCCAAGTTTTACTGTGTCTTTGTTATTTTTCATTGTATCTTTGTGTTAATAATATAGATCTGTATTCATTTTTTTCTTCTCATAAAATCTGGATCAGTGGTATCAGAGTAGTCTGTTGCTTGTTGTTCTTAATGCATGTCCCCGATGAGGCCAAGGAACAAAGAGTTGGGTCTCGAGCTTGTTTCCCTCGAGGAAAAGATCTCTCACATGCCCAAGCAACCTTTCATGGCAGGAGAAAAAAAATATGATGGGACAAGATATCCTTTCAAAATGTTGCTCGAGGAAGCCCTCACACAACAGAGGAACAAGATGATGGATAGTTTCATGCAAATCCTTCGACGACTACCAACAGGAGATGCATCTTCCTCGAGTGGAGGCGTCACCCCCTTCAAGGTACAAATCAACTTTGATATTCCTATATTTGAAGGTCAAATAGATGCATATGTTGTAGAAAAATGGTTGAATCTGCTAGAAGGGTATTTTTCTATCCATAACTTTTCCAATAGAGAAAAGATTACATATGTTCTCCTTAAAGTTGTCCCCCATGTCAAATATTGGTGGGAGACTTTCTGTGAGAAAAAGCAAATAACAGAACCCTCATTATTTACAATTTCACTCACTTGGGAGTCCTTCATGAATGTTATTAAGGAAAAATACTACCATGTTGGAAGTTATGATGACCTGTATATAATATGGACCACACTGTGGCAGGGAAGGGACCAAATAGCGCCATAGTTCACAAATATATTCCATACCTTGCGCACCAATCTATGTATCAAATATTATGAGCGACATCTGGTGCTCAAGTACAATGGAGGTCTGCACTAATACATCCAGATAGAAATGAAGTTTTTGTACATCTCGTCCTTAGGCACAACCAATTGATATGATATCAAAATTGAGTAGAATCTTAAACAAAATACATGACAGTTTAGGTATGGGAACCCCTCACAGCAGAAGTAGGGAAAGGTGTTACACACCAAAATGTCACACTTGAGTTCCACACCCTAAGTGTCGCAACTGTCACAAAGTGATGTATGCACCTTGTTAAGTGTCGCATGCACTATTACAAGTGTCATATGCACCTTACCTAGTGTCGCATTCACTTTTCCAAGTATCGCAAAACCTTGACACCATGAAAGAACATTTGTCACAATCCCTAGACAATGTGGAGGAGAAATATATCATATGAAGGTCAAAATACTATGTGCACATGAATTATTCATTATTATTCATAACAAGGAAATTAATTTAGTGTGAGAATCCACCTCACATTTAGTTTCCTAATCTCAAGGAGAAGTTGAGAATCTCATGGATGGTTGAGATATTTTCTCAAACCAAAATCCTAATTTGGTGGATCTTGAGAGATATTTCCTCCTTAAAATCCTTGAGAGATATTTTCTCCCTAAAAATCTTGGAGATCCCAATTTAGTGAATCTAGTGAGTGATCTTCTCCATTGTTGTTAAGCCTCCAAATCCTATATAATGAGGGATTTCCATGGTGAAGGGGGAAAAATTGAGGTATCAAACCTTTGATTATGGAGGAAGCATATGAATTTTGATGTAAATATTCATGCAAGGGCTGGACGAGGAGAGCTTTGAGAATCGACTGCATCATCAATCATGCTTTGACTTCATTTGTGCTAAGGAGCTTGGAGATCAAGCCCAAGGAATTGGAGCAGCGAGGATGAACACCACAACAAGGTGCACTATATTCTTATTCTCTCTCTTTCTTGATTGATTTAGTTATATCTATAGGGAAAATAGTAACCACTTGTTCTCTTATGTCTTTGGACCAAAGATAGGAGTCTTGGTTCAAAGGGGAGCTTAGCCTATCTACAATGTAAGATTTCTCACAACAGAAAAATGACGACTCCACAGGGTAAGATTTCTCCAAAGGATGAGCTATATTGAGCATCTGTTATCCTCCTCAACTCTTTAAAAAATAAAGAGGTACTCATCTATATGGATGGGGTAATAAATTGAAGGGAGTGGGTCAAGTTTTTTGGAATCCTTTCTAGCAGTTGTTGTTGCCCTTGAACATGGCACCTGTTAGACCTCAAAATTTCTCTAATTATGGTTTAGTTTGAATATGTTTATATCCTTGGATGGAAACGAGGAAGCATTAGGAGGTATCTATATGGAAGACCAACTGCTCAAGCTATTTCTCGTAAAACATTCTCACTGTACTAACATGATCAACCAAAATCATGAATGTTTTTTTTTTAATGTGGGCATAAAACTTGAAGGTATCGAGCCTATGAAACACTTTGAATTTGGCAAGGGATCTTGGGGATTCCCTTACTTATAATGGTACATAGGATTGGTTTTATGGCCAAATGTATTGTTAAGCTATTCGAGGGAAATGTCCTCCTCGGGTTCAAATTCAAAGTGTGTGTAGTGTAGATATTCAAAGATAAAAAGATTTTGAGAGTGATAAAAATCTTTTGAGTTTGAGGGTTTAGGTTTTTTATAGGTTGGAAACTAGGGTTATTAAGTATAAATTTTAGAATTTCCATCTTCCTTGTCCCTCTTATCACACAAATAGCCCTTTTAACTAGAAGCACGTACCTTTTCTGTTTATAGCTTCAACATGACTCTCTAGCTCCTCCTGACTCGCTACATTTGTTACTCTTAGTTTTGTGTATTGGTTACATCAAAATAATCACAACAATATTTTTTGAGGGTTGTAAACAAGTCTCTTAAACCATGTCTAAGAGTATTTATGATGAAGGTTTGGAGAACTAGAAGTACAACATATGTGCCATGGGAATTGCAACAAATTTCTCATCTCAAAAATAAGAAACAACTATTCTTTGAAGGTGGTGCCAATGAAAAAAACATACAAATAATAATGAGGGTAACCTTATATTTATATGACAAGATTTTTGGAATATCCATTTTTCTTACAAAACTATATAGTTGGAAGTCATATATCCACTTGCAAATCATCTATCATATTGTTCTTGGAAGAACTTTACATGGCCAACTACATTCTCTATATCTCTCACATATTAAAATAACCATAAGAATTCAAATTCCATATGATACCATTGACTCTTCTTATATAAAGTATAATCTCCTTTCATTTCAATCTCCATGGGAAAGAATCCCATGGCTATCATATAACCTAGTATGTTTAGATCAACAAAATGACCATAACAACATTCTTTAAAAAGAATTTTTCATCAAAATTTGCAATCGACAATTCTACCACATCTAAACACTTATTTTGTGAGAAAATATGTACTTAATAGATAACTAAAAATAAAACATATGTTCCATGGAAGCGCAACATATTTCTTATCTAAAAAATAGAAAACCATTGTTCGTGATGGTGGCAATAACAAAAGCATACAAATAGTAATGAGGTAAACTAATATGTATGGTAACTTGTAAGATTTTTGGAAGATCCATTTCCCTTATATAACTATATAATTGATTTCATATAGACATTTTCCAAATTTATTGCCCAAAGGCAACCAATGCATAGTAGTAGATTTGTAGGTTTTAGATTGTTAAAGAAGTTTCTTATTCCTAACCAATATGTTGAATCTCTCGTGAAAATAATGGGCGGTGTTCCCTTCTTTCTACGCTTGGCATAGGATTACAAAAGAACATATAACAAGGCCATTGGGGTAAAGACCTTGTACATTTTTGGGAGAACATCATTGAGACTCTACATATTTGTATTCAGTTCCATACCAACAAAATGTACCAATTCCATGCATTCTCAAATTAGAATTAAGAAATGTTTTAAGTTTTTTTCAACATTTGAAGGTTCTAAAATTTTTCAAGATTCAACCCTAATAAAAAATAACATTTATCTTGTCAACAATACAACTTTTCTAACAAAATAATGAGAAACAAGTATCTAGAAAACACACAGGGGCTTCATTTTGTTGACCAATATTTTATCATGTTCATTTATAAAGGGGGTTTTAAAATTGTGAAAAACAAAGTCAATCTATTATAGGGATTGGTGTGGGGATGTAGGGTATAGGGGGTTATAAAAGGGGGTATCTAGTAAAAACAGGGAGTTCTCTTATTGGAAAGATGTATTAGAAGAGGGGTTCAACAAAAAGATTTTGGGAGGTATTTATTAATATTTAGATAAATTAGAGGCATTATTTAATATCCCTTAGAGGTATTATTTAATATCCCATGAACACCCATGCTATGACATAGGTTCACTAAGTAAAAGCTTTGTGATATTTTTCTTCTTAATTACACAAAATCTCATTGGAAGGAGTCTCAGGGTTACAAAGCTTTTTTAAGATGTACTAATAATTTTGCCTCTTGTGAAAATCTTAAAAACCAATAAATTTGTAAACACATATCAACAAGAAAGTTGATTCACAAACATAACTCCTGCTTAGAAACCACCAGCATAGTTATCAAGAGCAGAAGTAGAAAACTTGACATATCAAAGTAGAAAATCACAAGTTTATCTCTTCAAATAAGCGATGATTTCTACCAACTTAATGTCTAGTGTATATTTCTTCTTATTCCAAAGTTGATATAAGCAATCATTAATCCTTTTAAGTTGAGAGAACATTATTACAGTTTGGCTACTATATTGGTTCGACAGGTTTTTGGTTGTTGAGGTACTAAGATAATCTTTATTTTCTAAATGAAACCCAACATTAAGTACATCCTCTATAAATTAAAAAAAACAATTATATAATTCATATTGAAGATGCTTCACCAGATCCATTGTTTCATTTGCTCCATTTCCTTTGACCCATTCCATGCAAGTAGCTTTAAAGGTACTTAAGTACATCCTCTATAAATTAAAAAAAACAATTATATAATTCATATTGAAGATGCTTCACCAGATCCATTGTTTCATTTGCTCCATTTCCTTTGACCCATTCCATGCAAGTAGCTTTAAAGGTACTTTTGAAGAAACTTTACTCACAATTTTTATGTTGTTGGACTTTAAAGATGTACCAAGAGACCCACGCTTCATTGCACTAGTCGTCAAAGGAGAAGTTGGTCTTATATATCCTTTATAAAAAATAATATGCCTTCTATTACTATTAGTTTGAGCTACATATGACAATGCAATCTTACCTTGAACTTCGTTATTAAGGGATACATGAGAGGACCTCATGGGAGAAATGGAGTATGGAAAGCTTGATTGTTGGGTGTGTCAATGTAGTAGAATGGGACAAATTCAACACGTCATTCACTATGGAACGTATTGTAACTTAAATTGTTTTAATAATAATAATAATTTATTTTTAAGGTTACGGCCAAGCCATACATTAAATTGGTGTATGAGATCTTCTTAGCTCAACGATTTTATTAGTAAAGTTTACGGAGGTATACATACCTTACCCCCTTTTGGATTTGAACATGTGACCTCTTAAGATGAACTCTTTACCTTTTAACTATAATCACAATTAGAATTGATCAATAATAACAAAAAACAATTTTTTTGTGATTTTAAAATTAAAATCAAAATTATGTCTATTATATGCCATGTTCGTTTCTAACAGTTGATTTTTGGCAAGGTAAATCCTATGATTGAATTTTCACCTCGGGTGGAAAGTTGCCCGATACTTAAATAACGAAGATGCATTTGAAAAATTAACGGTTACAAATCGGAGGATCGGACGGTAGAGGTGTATTTCGGGATGAGAGTGGTGTGGAGGTTAAAAATGTTTCTTACCTCCGAAATATCTAGCGGTCAGCTTACGCCACGATCAACGATCATTGTGCATTTCAGGTTCAGAAATGCATGGTAGTTAATTATGTCGTGGCGATCTGAAATATCCAACAGTTAGTATGGTAGTCGATCTAATGGTAGATAGGTATTTCGAGACTAGAAGCAAAAGGATTTTGATGTGAAGAACTACACCCGAAATGTATAATATTACAACACGTGTTTCATTTATAGAAGTTTGGAAAAATGTTCTTGAGATTATGAAACCATGATGAAAAACCACCGGTTTTGGAAAGGGCTTGTTTTAGTTTTGCATTTATTAGACATCTTGTCGCATTTATTTGTGTGTTTTCCAAGGCATTTACCTATTAATCTTCATATATTTTTAGCATGTTTTCCAAGGCATTTACCCATTAATCTTCATATATTTTTAGCATGTTTTTCAAGGCATTTACCAAAAGGCGTTCTACTTTTTGGGTTTTTTTCCGGAATTAGACGATGTGAATTTGGACAAAATCACTATTTTCTGTTGTTTAAATTGCATTTATGAATACATAAATGGATTCAACGTGCTGAAAAACCCCGTCCTATTCGGATTATACAAACCTAACTACTCAAATCTACAGATCCAACCATTCATCACCGGATTTCGGGCAAAATCAAACAGAAAAAGTTGCCGGAAAACAGCCAAAAGGTAGAACGTTTAGACTCTTTACCCAAACCCTTCATCCATGAGGAAAAACTAACTAAAAAAGTCAATAGCTAGTCCTGACAAGAAAAGCAAACAACAATGCAACGTTTTTTTCCCTGATAGTGTCCCTCTTCCAAATTTCTTCCCTATGAACCTATGAATTCTACCTTTTTTTCTCCAATTCCTCGACAAATGATTTCTACATTGCCTCCATACTAGGGTATGATGATGATTCAACAGTGGATGAAACGATTTTGGGCTTAATGAATGATATCTCACCTTCTCTTGATTCCCCTCCAGTGAGATATAATTTTGTTGAATTTATGTCCAATGCAATTGATGTACACATGTGTGGGTTTCATGATTTTAAAATGTTTTGTTATCAATCATATTTAATATCTTAAGCTTCAAGTGAACCTAAAGATATGGATATAGGCGAGCCTAATTCAAAAAGAGGAAAAGTCCAAGAGAATATTCAAATCACTAATTTTATACATGAAAGCTCAATAGAGGTACTCCAGGAAGATTTGACTGGTCAAATTAATTCTCTCCTAGGAGAATTGCATTAGAAGAAAACAAGGGAGCTAGTCTTGATTATTACATCTTTCTGATGCTAGCAATCCCAAGTGCTATTTTGGGAGATAGATCTTCTTTAATGTTCATAGAAATCAACTCAAGAGCATAGTCAGAGAACAAAGTAAAATCTTCCATACATTTAAATGAGATAAATGAAAATGTAGAACAACTAAAGATTGGTGATGAACTATAGTTTGGTTCGGAAGATCTTAATGTTACACGCTTTCTAGCATCAAAATATTATGATATAAATAAGTTCAATTTATTGGTCTTATATCTTGAACCTCAAAAAAATTCAAATTTATCATAATATAAGACAACATCAGTTAAAGTTGACTTAAATCAAGTCAATGTTGTTGACATGGTAGAATGGCACAAGGAAACATGGGATATAGTTTCATGGAAATTAATTCAGTCCACAACAAGTGTCAAGAAGTTGCAGGCTATGGTTAGTAATTTGGATATTCAATTAAGAAATGAGAGGATTGTTAATAGAATTAACACTGCAAAAGTCAAAGACTTGGAAAACAAGATGGTATCCATGGTTGATGCTTCCAAGGGCAATGGAAATATCAAAATCATGATAGACACAAAGGATCATGAGACCAAACTTCTTAAATCCAAGATAAATATATTGTAGCATGAATTGGTAGAATCCAAGGAGTTAGTAAACATGTACCAAGAAAGAGATGTTTTAGCTGTAGAAAATGGAAGACTAAGAGAATTAAATTTCAAATGTCTAAAGAAATTGAGAATCTTAGGAAAGAAAAGCTGAAGATTTCATAAGAGTATTCTTCTAAAATTGGAAAGCTACAGCAAGATCTTACAGAGAGGACCCATCAATTCAAGCCTATGTCTGATGTGTTCCATACAATTGAGGATGATGGTAAAATTCTTAATCTTTCTAGCAATGAAAATAACATTGATGATATGTCGGAGAAGATATTAACATACAAATCTCAAGTTGTAGAATTAACAAATTAGGTTCAAAGGATGAATATAGAAAATAAGGAAAAGATGGTTTGGTTAGAGGAAGTGATTAACAAAAAGGATTCAAGTATGGAAAATTTTCAAGCAATAATAACTAGAAAATATGCCAAAGTTGATTCACTTATAATGACCTGGGAGAATTGATGCAGGAGCATCGCCAATGTCAAGCGAGCGTGGGGCAAGCACCAATACATTTTAAACACATGACAAATTGTTTAAAATGCTTTTGATGATAGATGTGTCAAACGTAAATGTGATAGTTAAGGAGAGGCGTACTTATATATTGTAAAGGACCTTGAGCAATCCACTCTCATTCATAGTAGGTAGAAGGCATTTATGTTAGTAGGTAGCTTTGAATTCTCAGAGTTGACAGTTGTAGGAGTGGAGGGAAAATGGATATAGACACCCTCATTGTGTAATTGTAACATAGAAGGAGGATGCCAATTGAGAGATAGTAGTGAAGAACATTACCAAGAAGGAGAAGAGAGCATATAGAGCTGGAACAGAGAAACTGTAATTGAAAAACACCCATGTACAGAGATTAAGTTAATAGAAGAGGTCTTAATTCTGATTCATGGTGTTGTAGTTGTTTCTTGTATGTGTATGCTGAATGGTATGTTCATAATTTTACTCTTTCTGTTATACATTTGCTTCCTATGTTGTGTATGGATGATTTCTTGTTAAATGTTTGAAATCTAAGAGAGAAAGAATTAGCAAATGAGTTTCAATTGTTTCTCTATCTGAGCGAGGGTTCCTGCAAGGAGTGCAGTTGAATTGTCCGCAAGGAGTGCATTGACAAAAGGGTTCAGAGGTCTTATCTCTGAAAGCTCAGATAGATTAGCTTTTGTTCTCATTCTCTCAAAGGTGCAGTTAGGCACAGGAGTCGTGCAATGTGTGCACAGACCAAGCTTGAATCCAGGGTTTGAAACCTGAGAAGCTATTGAAGAATTGTCGCTGCAAGGAGTGCACGGAGTCGAAGGTGTTCAACACCGGAATGTTTGAAGGTTTGCTGCAAGGAGTGCGTGCAGGAGATTCTTGAGAGGCTGGAAGTCGTGGAAGACCCCTAAAGGACTTGGACCCGCTAAGTCGTCGAAGGGAAGAGACGAACGGTCAGAATTCTTCGTAGAAGAATTGCGAAATCCCTCCAACCGTCCGATCTGATAGAGAAGCAAGGAGGTTACGGTTGTTTCCAGAGTTTGAAGCTCAGAAGATCAGGAGTCGTTGGATCTTCACCTAGTTACCCATCAGCCGTAGGATCTGATTGGAGTTGCACGAGGGTTAAACTCTCATAGGCAAGGTGTAGGTCCCGAAAAATCATCGGGATATCGGAGTTCGGAATATCAGAAGTCTCGAGGACAAGAGATCGAGTCACTTTATAGTCAAAACCCCGATTTTGATCTGGACCGTCCATTGGTTGGGACACGTGGTGGAGATCGGAAGTCGTTGGCATTTCAGGATTCGGCGTTTCGTGAATCCTGAAGACAGGAAGCACAGACATTTCGGAACTACGAAGTCTGAAACTCCGATAAGGAGGAAAGTTCTATTGTGGGCCCAGCTGACGTCATTTCAGCATATAGGAGATCGAGAATCGGAACTTCGAGAGTTCCAAGGGAAAGAACCCATAAGCATTTTAGTTCCTGAAATCGCGAATGATCAAGGACCGTCCATCTCTAGGGGATGCGTGGCAACAATCTAGGTCTTCCAAGGGAAATCCCGAAAGGGAGACCATTTCGGAAAATTGGGATTCGGAGGATCGAGAATCCTAAGGACAAAGGGGTCCATGCGTTTCGGCATTCGAAAGCCCGAAATCGCGAAAGACTTAGGACTGTGATCATATGGAATAGTGGTCACGTGGACCAAAAGGTAGCCACAGAGACTAACTGATGTTGAAGCCATTCCAGCATTTCGGGATATCGGAGATCGGGGAATCGAGAAGTCTGAGGTTCTCGACAACAGGGATCGCGAATCCCCGAAACCCAAAATTTCGGTCGAGAAGAGACCAGGTATACGCAGAAGCTGTGATAGGGGAAAGAGAAGGCCCTGTGAATTGGGTTTTTAACAAAGATTCTAGTGAGGAATTGAAAGAGCCACTTCGGCTTGAAGGTGAAGTTAGAACGATCCGTTAAGACCGGGAGGTCAACGCAGAAGCTTTGCCGAGGCAAAAGGGTACGTCTGTGTCAAGTTTGGTATTAGAGCCCAGAAAGGGTTCTTTGCTTTCTGTAGCAAGAAAAAGGAAAATTCACCATGCCGCCAAGAAGAAGGGACATGCAAGCACCCAATCCGCCAGAGGAAAGGGAAATACCAAGAAGAAAAGGTAGGTAGGTGCCTGACCCAGCCATGGCAAGAGAAATGCGTGATTTACGTGCCAGACTTGAGGACATGGAGATAGCACAGAGACGCACAGTCAGTATTGGGGATCTTATTGATTTCGAAAGTGAAAATGAAGTTGAACATGAAGAAGAAAAAGTTTCAGCGGAAGATGTCGCAAATGAACACTTGATTAGAGTTGTCGCAAGGATGGGTGCCAGGGCAAAAATGGACATCCCAGTTTATGAAGGAAACCTGGATGCTGAAGAGCTTCTAGACTGGATTAGAGCTCTAGACACTTATTTCGACTATGAAGATGTTGAGGATGACAAGAAGGTCAAACATGTTGTCACAAGGCTGAAAGGACATGCAACATTGTAGTGGGATGAACTACAAGCTGACAGACGCTGCAAGGGCAAGCAGAAGATCAAGAGTTGGGACAAGATGATTGCGAAGATGAAGGAAAAATTCATCCCCAGGGATTATCAAATTACTCTGTTCAGGAGAATGTAGAACCTAAGACAGAAGCTGATGACAGTGAAGGAATATACTGAAGAATTCTACAGGCTCAACATCAGGGCAGGTCATAGAGAAAGCGATGATGAAAAGGTTGCCAGGTACATGAATGGCCTGAGATACGACATTCAGGATGAGATGAGCATGGTAACCATCCGAACGGTGGAAGATGCTTATCAGATGGCTCTAAAAGATGAAGAGAAGCTGAGCCGAAAGCAGAGTCAGAGAGGGCGAGGCAGAAGTCAAGCTAGGGGAAAATCAATTGTCCAAGATAAAAATCAGAAACCCAAGGAGAACTGGAAGAAACCTCAAGCTCAAATTGAAAGAGGTGGAACCTCACAGCGAGGGCAATATGTTGAACAGAGAGGGCAGCATACTGAACAAAGAGGAGATTATGCTGATAATAATATTTTTCCTCGTACTAGAGGTAGAGGAAGGGGAAGAGGTGGAGTAATAAAATGCTTCACATGTGGAAAGAATGGACACAAATCTTATGAATGTCCATATAAGAAGAAAGAGAGTGGAGAGACTCACATTGCCGAATCACAGAGGCAAAATGTTGAGGCAAAGAATGCTGAAGGCGAAAGATCGCCAGTGATGCGAAAAGTTCTCTTAACACCAGAGAAGGAGGTGGAGAGTTCAGTCCAAAGAAATAGACTTTTTTGGACTACTTGCAAAACCAAGGATAGGGTGTGCAAGGTCATTGTGGACAATGGTAGCACAGATAATCTCGTTTCAATGGAGATGGTAGAAAAACTGGAGTTGGAGACGATTGAACATCCAAGTCCATATAGAGTTTCATGGCTACAAAAGGGACATCAGGTAAATGTCACTAAACAGTGTTTAGTTGAATTTAAGATAGGAGGATATAATGATAAGATACTCTGTGATGTTATTCCCATGGATGTTTGTCATATATTGTTGGGTAGACCATAGCAATATGACAGAAATGTGATTCATGATGGGAGGATGAACACATACACCCTAGAAAAGAATGGGAGAACTCACATGTTGCTTTCAATCAAAGATAAGGAAGTGAAACCTGAAGTAAGTAGCATTGTACTTCTCATGAGTGGGAAGGAAATCCTCAACGAGGTCAAGAAGAAGGAGGAACCACAATTCATTATGGTCAAGAAGCCAATGATTGTCTTAACCAGCACAAGGATAGATGATCTACCAAAAGAGGTTCAGGAACTGCTGGAAGAGTTCACTGACATAGTAGTGGATGAACTACCTCGTTCGTTTCCACCAATCAAAAGTGTGAGCCATAATATTGATCTCATACCTGGAGCCAGTTTACCAAACAAAGCAACGTACAGATTAACGCCGCAGAAGAATGAAGAGGTCAAAAGACAAGTTCAGGATTTGTTGGATAAAGGGTTGGTTAGAGAAAGCTTGAGTCCATGTGTTGTTCCGACAGTACTCAGTCCAAAGAAAGATGGAGGCTGGAGGATGTGTACTGATTCAAGAGAAATTAACAAGATAACCATCAAGTATAGATTTCCATTACCAAGGATGGATGATCTGATGGATTGCTTAAGTGGAGCAATTTTTTTTTCGAAAATTGATTTGAAAAGTGGATATCACTAGATTCGTATGAGGGAAGGTGATGAATGGAAAAAAACCTTCAAGACTAACGAAGGGGTGTATGAATGGCTTGTTATGCCGTTTGGTTTAACAAATGCACCAAGTACCTTCATGATATTGATGAACGAAGTCCTGAAGGAGTTCATCGGAAAATTTGTCATTGTGTATCTGGATGATATATTGATCTTCAGTAAAATAGAGGCAGAGCATATAAAACACTTAGCTATAGTGATGAAGAGATTACAGCAAGAGAAGCTGCTGATAAACATGAAGAAATCCTCATTCATGAAGACAGAGCTCATCTATTTGGGTTTTGTTATTTCTGCAGATAAATTGAGGATGGATCCAGATAAGGTGGAAGTGATCAAGAATTGGCCATCACCGAAGAGCATATTTGAGGTGAGAAGTTTTCACGGATTGGCTAGTTTCTACCGGAAGTTCATCAGGAATTTTAGTGGAATTAGTGCACTGATGATGGACATAGTGAAGAAAAGACACAACTCTTTTCACTAGACAGAAGAGGCTGAGAAGAGTTTTAATCTGTTGAAGAGGAAAATCACGGAACAACCAATTCTGGTGTTACCTGATTTCCAAAAAACATTTCAAGTGAAATGCAATGCAAGTGGATTTGCAATAGGGGTAGTCTTAAGTCAAGAAGAAAGGATGATAGCATACTTCAGCAAGAAGCTGAATGAATCGAAGGTGAAGTACTCCACATATGACAAGGAGTTCTATGCTATCATTCAGGCATTGAAGAAGTGGAGGAACTATTTGATTCCGAAGGAGTTTGTCTTATACAGTGACAATCTTGCACTGTAGTTTGTGACTCGATAGGAAAAGTTGAATCAAAGACATGTAAAATGGGTTGAATAAATGCATAACTTTACTTTTGTAACTAAGCATATTTCTGGAACTGCTAACAAGGTTGTTGATGCTTTGAGCAGGAAATGTTTGTTGTTGTAGGAGTTTAGAGTTAAAACACTGGGTTTTGACGACCTCGGGGACATGTACAGAGATGATCCAGATTTTAAGAAGGCATATGAAGCAGCTGAGAATCCAATTCTCAAAGATAGAAGTCAATGGACATAATACATAATCCAGGAAGGATTGTTGTTTAAAGGTAATCAACTTTGTATTCCAAAATGCTCAATGAGGGAGAATTTGTTGAAGGAGAAACACAGTGGAGGATTGGCCAGGCACTTTGGTCACGACAAGACATTCACAAAATTGAACGAGTCATATTTTTGGCTGGGAATGCGAGAAGATGTCAAGAGATTCGTGGACAGATGTAGAATTTGCCAGCATTTGAAAGGAAAGAGACAGAATGCAAGATTTTATCAACCATTGCTAATACCTAAGAGGCCGTGGGATGCAGTCAGCATGGATTTCATATTGGGGTTGCCAAGAACACAAAGAGGGTTTGACTCAATCTTTGTGGTGGTGGATAGATTTTCCAAAATGGCACACTTTATTTCATGTCAGAAAACTAGTGACGCAACTCACATTGCGAATCTGTTTTTCAAAGAAGTCATTCGAATTCACGGCTTACCAAGGAGCATAGTTTCGGATCGAGACGCTAAGTTCGTGGGACACTTCTGGAGAACCTTATGGAAAAATCTGGGAACTAATTTGTCGTTCAGTTCAGCTTATCATCCTCAGATAGATGGACAGACAAAAGTGGTAAACAAGAGTTTAGGAGACTTGCTGAGGAGCTTGGTGATAGGACACCATAGCCAATGGGACAATATATTACCATAGGTAGAGTTTTCTTATAATGACTCAGTTAGCAGAAGCACAGGACAAATTCCATTTCAAATTTTCTATGGCATATAGCCGAGAGGAATTTCTGAGCTAAGGGATTCAGAACAGATTGCGACTAGGAGCGCCAGTGCAGAAGACTTCGCAGAGGCGATGAAAGAACTTCACAACCAGGTGAAGGAGCGTTTATAGAACTCGAGCCAGGAGTATAAGCAAAGGGCAGATCACCACATGAGACAACTTCAGTTTGAGGTTGGTGATTTGATTCTGGCACATCTTCGAAAGCAAAGGTTCCCGAAGGGGACATATAACAAATTGAAGATGAAGAAGATCGGACCATGTATGGTCTTGAAGAAATTTGGAGCAAATGCTTATGAGATTGAATTACCCGATGGGATCGGAATTTCTCCGACATTCAATGTCTCAGATTTGTACCCATACAAAACTGAGGAAGTAGGAACAAGTGATGAACAACTAGAGATCTAGTGGACAAAGTAGATGCCTGTTGCAGAGAATCCACAGATGGAAAGCATACTAGACAAAAGAATTAGCAAGAAGACCAGAAGAAAACAATACTTTGAATACTTGGTCAAGTGGAAGGGGCATCCAGTTGAAGATGCCAGCTGGGAGAATGAAGTAGAGATTCAGAAGCATGGAAAAACCATGCGAGAGATCATGGATAGGAGCCCATGAAAATTTTTCAAGCGAGGGAGTATGATGCAGGAGCATCGACAATGTCAAGCGAGCGTGGGGAAAGCGCCAATACATTTTAAACACATGACAAATTGTTTAAAATGCTTTTGATGATCGATGCATCAAACATAAATGTGATAGTTAAGGATAGGCGTACTTATATATTGTAAAGTACCTTGAGCAATCCGCTCTCATCCATAGTAGGTAAAAGGCATTTATGTTAGTAGGTAGCTTTGAATTCTCAGAGTTGACAATTGTAGGGGTGGAAGGAAAATGGATATAGACACCCTCATTGTGTAATTGTAACATAGAAGGAGGATGCCAATTGATAGATAGTAGTGAAGAACATTACCAAGAAGGAGAAGAGAGCATACAGAGCTGGAACAGAGAAACTGTAATTGAAAAACACCCATGTACAGAGATTAAGTTAATAGAAGAGGTCTTAATTCTGATTCATGGCATTGTAGTTGTTTCTTGTATGTGTATGCTGAATGGTATGTTCATAATTTTACTCTTTCTATTATACATTTGATTTGTATGCTGTGTATGGATGATTTCTTGTTAAATTTTTGAAATCTAAGAGAGAAAGAATTAGCAAATGAGTTTCAATTGTTTCTCTATCTGAGCGAGGGTTCCTGTAAGGAGTGCAGTTAAATTGTCCACAAGGAGTGCATTGACAAAAGGGTTCAGAGGTCTTATCTCTGAAAGCTCAAATAGATTAGCTTTTGTTCTCATTCTCTCAAAGGTGCAGTTAGGCACAGGAGTCGTGCAATGTGTGCACAGACCAAGCTTGAATCCAGGGTTTGAAACCTGAGAATCTATTGAAGAATTGTCGCTGCAAGGAGTGCGTGGAGTCGAAGGTGTTCAACACCAGAATGTTTGAAGGTTTGCCACAAGGAGTGCGTGCAGGAGGTTCTTGAGAGGCTAGAAGTTGTGGAAGACCCCCAAAGGACTTGGACCTGCTAAGTCGTCGAAGGGAAGAGACGAACGGTCAAAATTCTTCATAGAAGAATTGCGAAATCCCGCCAGTCGTCCGATCTGATAAAGAAGCAAGGAGGTTACGGTTGTTTCCAAATTTTCAAGATTAGAAGATCGGGAGTCGTTGGATCTTCACCTAGTTACCTGTCAGCCGTAGGATCTGACTGGAGTTGCATGAGGGTTAAACTCTCGCAAGCAGGGTGTAGGTCCCAAAAAATCATCGGGATATTGGAGTTTGGAATATCGAAAGTCTCGAGGACAGGAGATCAGGTCACTTTATAGTCAAAACCCCGATTTTGATCTAGACCATCCATCAGTTGGGACACGTGGTGGAGATCAAAAGCCATCGGCATTTCAGGATTCAATGTTTCACGAATCCTAAAGACAAGAAGCACAGAAATTTCGGAACTGCGAAGTTTGAAACTTCGATAAGGAGGAAAGTTCTATTATGGGGCCAGCTGACGTCATTTCAGCATATAGGAGATCGGGAATCAGAACTTTGGGAGTTCCGAGGGAAAGAACCCATAAGCATTTTAGTTCCCGAAATCGTGAATGATCGAGGACCATCCATCTCTAGGGGACACATGGCAACAATCTAGGTCTTCGAAGGGAAATTCTGAAAGGGAGACCATTTTGGAAAATTGGGATTCGGAGGATTGAGAATCCTGAGGACAAAGGGGTCCATGTGTTTCGGCATTCGAAAGCCCAAAATCGCGAAAGACTTAGGACTGTGATAATATGGAATAGTGGTCATGTGGACCAAGAGGTAGCCACGGAGACTAACCGCTGTTGAAGTCGTTCCAGCATTTCAAGAAATCAAATATCGGGGAATCGAGAAGGCTGAGGTTCTCGACAACATGGATCGTGAATCCCCGAAACCCAAAATTTCGATCGGGAAGGGACCATGTATATGTAGAAGCTGTGAGAAGGGAAAGAGAAGGACCTGTGAATTGGTTTTTTAACAAAGATTCTAGTGAGGAATCTGAAGATCCACTTCGGCTCGAAGGTGAAGTTAGAACGATCTGTTAAGACCGGGAGGTTAGCGCAGAAGCTTTGCCGAGGCAAAAGGGGATGTCTGCGTCAAGAATGTTGAAAAGTTGTTGTAAGATGCCTTGAGTTAAGCCACAGGGAAACAACATTTGATCGATGCTAAATAACAAATATGGGATAGGATCATGGAGCAAATACACAATTTTAGATCACATTTTGAATTATTTCATTATTATGAAACAACTATAATTTATAATGCACAAGTTGATTTTAAGATATTATTTCTTGATGTCTCTGAGAAGGCCAAAGAGGCTGAAAAAATTATTCAATACCTTAATTCATTATCCTGAAATGGTTTAAAAGCATTTGGAGTAAAAGATAGAGTTGATTTGGTCCTTGATGTAAGAAAGGTCTGTGAAAATAAATATATAATTGAAGCTTTACAACACAAAGTTACAAAGGTTGAAAAAAGTAGCAAAAGAATTCAATAATCAGTGTCTCCCAATCTGTAAATTTGGTTTGTCTTTCCCATGGACGGGAGCTACTTGGTTGTTCCCAAAACATGTATATGAAAGTGCTCTAATAGCATGTTGTGATGACATATATTTCATTAAGGGAGGCAAATAGCTTATTTTAGGGAAGCATATTATTAATTCTTTAGAACATGATTTTTCTATTCTAACGTTCACATTTTAAAGAATTTTTACGTAAATGTTCACATGAATGCTAACAGAAATAATTATGTTTAAATCCCAACCACCAATTATGTTTCATTTTCATATTGATTTTGAAGCGTTATATAGGAAAATGTTATGACAAATTTATATTACAATACATGAATGGAACCAAATTCTTCGTTATAAGTGCAAAGTTCTACTTCTAGCACAAGCAACATTGCAAGAGGAAGTTTTTTCACAACAAGAGAAGGAACTTACTTCACAAAATTCATCTACATTAAAAGGAGCAGACAACATCACTGAAAAGCGCAAATAGGCCCCACGTAAGGTAAAAGGGATTATAATAAAAGAAAGCAATGAAAGCACATCCTCTATGACTAAGAAGTCATTATCGGTCTAAGCATAAAGTTCAAAAAAGACCCCAATGCTAACCATGGATATCATATTGAAAGTTCAAGTTTGCACATGTGTTGATCTCTAAGATTGTTAAAGTCTTGAAAACAACCTCACAGGGAATAATCCTTCTTCATTTTTAAAGAGGTGGTACTCCTCTATATGAATACTATATAGACTTAAAATAAAACATGAGAAAGGACTAGGTTTATTTCATAAATTAAACACTCATATAAAAGGAAAGTCCTGAGAGAGGATCGGGTTCTATTCCAATGAATATATACAATATCATATAAGATTTAACAATATTGTAATATAAAATAAAATGAGAATCCTCACAAGAAACATTTCCATCATAGCATAAAGAAAAAAATATCATTTGGAAGAATGAAAGTAAATGGCCACATTTATAGAGAAATTAACATGATATTTCATTTAAAACATAACAAAGTGATGGACACATGCTTGAAAATTTAACTTAAAACTCAAAGTTTGAAAAATCAATAGCCATTTACTATCCCAAATAGTTCTCTGGGAACCTCAAAAAATATATATATGTCTTTAAAAATATTTATAATATTCATAAAAGTAAAAGGCGTTTCTCCAAATAGACTGGGACTGGGGCTCCCGTGGACCATTCAATAGATGAATGACTAAGAAGGAAATGTTCACTCTCTCTCTCTCTCTTTTGTTGTTGGGGGTGTGCCTTTATATGATTTCTAGCTTCAGGCTTCCTTTGAGATAATTGTATTAGGTAGTTATTCTGGATTGGTGATCTCCTGTAACGACTTCTTGAGACATTTATTTATGTACTCCTTTATCGGTGGGATGGTGATTTATTCTTAACTCTAAGCAGGAATATCTCCTCCTCTATTTCTTTAAATTCCACATGCAATTTTTCAATTGTTGACAAGTTGTCCTCATTTTCATTTACAAATGTGACAAGCCAATGTTTAAGTTCTTCTTTGGGAAACTCTATGAGGCTATCAAATTTGTCGTCCCATGAAGTTTTAACTGAAGCTAAGTCCTTGTCTAATTGTTCCTTGGTTATTATCCCAAAATTTCTTAGAATTTGTGGGCCCTATAATTCTTTTACAATATCTAATGCTTTTAGAAAACCATCTCCTCTTTTTTCATTGATTCTCTCACAATCAACAATTGTATCTTTTAACATCTCTACTCTTGCTTCCCATCCTACCCTTATTTGTTTTATTCTTTTGTTTGAGGGAAATTGTTGCTGACTTTTATGATGATCACTCAAGCTAGTAACCCGTGCAATGAAATTTTTTACCTCATTATTATAGAAGCCTTCATCATGCTCTAAATATTTTTTCAAATATTCAGTAAAATTTGCAATCCTTTGAGACAAATTTCGTAGGTTGGTGCTGACCTCACATGCCTATGAAACAATCTTGAGTCTTTTGTTGATATTCTAGACAACATAGAGTCTTACTCTACTCAATAGTTTGGGGAAATTTTCTTACTCAGACTAAGGTCCCTTGTGTACTTGGGGGAATCTAGTCTGATGAAAGTATGGCTAGTGGTTTTACAAACAATGGATTTCGACTTAGTGCGTCCTCAAGCTCACTTACTCTCTTTTTTAACTTAACATTTTATGATTTGCTCTGGAATTGAATGGGAAATAGCATCTCTTATAGAAAAATGTAATTTCAAGAGTCTAGAGGATCTGAAACCTAATACATCGACTTCTGAGCTCAATTTTTGAATTACCTTTTTTTTTTTACACTAACCTTATCTATCTACAACTTCTTTTTCTTCTGTGTTGTCTTGAGAATTGTATAGTTTCAAAGACTGCTCCTCAAACATCATAGGTTCTTTTGTGACCAGGTCCTTTATAATTTTCTTACTTTCACTGATTTGTCAGGATACCCAGTCAATTATCTCGACACTATCAATATCCATATCAACAGTATTCCTTTAGCTTCCTAAATCTTGGGAATTACTTCTATTTTTTTTTTGGGACATTGTATGTGTCCATTCAAGATCGACATGGAGTGGACCATATCCATCATCACCTCCAGCATTTTTATCATTATTGTCTTCTCTGTTTATGTCCTTCTCTTGTTTTTTTGTGCCGAGAAGGAGCTCCTACGTGACTGAGGAATTAAGAAATACTTCACATTAGTTGTGCTCGTACTCTTTTTTCTTGTGTTTCTTTTACTTTGAGTATTTGAACCTGTTTCCATAACCAAATATTCATTACACAAATTCTTGTATTTTCTTGTGGGGTCATTATCACCAACTTATTCATCAATTCTTGTAAAAAGGTTGGTGTACCTCATGGATGCTAAGTGTTCAAAGAAAAGTCCTTCAGGGTCAAAGCCCCTCATGGGATGTGCTTCTTTGAGATGAAATACTTTAAGTGTCTCAGACATTTCTTTCAAATGGGAGAAATTATTTAATATTGTATCTCCAACCTAAATATGAAATGTGATGAATTGCCTTTTTCTTTTCCTATTAAATAGGATGCACGAAGCTTTATACACTCTAAAAAATTCTCCCTCAAAATATATATCACAGACAAATATTGGGAGCAGAAGGGGGATTTCTTGACAACCACACAACCGTATGTAGGTATGGTTTTTCTCTTGAATACAAATACCTTTCTCTTTGATAAATTCCTTAGCTTCCTTTGTTATTCTCTTTGGTCCCACTCCAATTAATACATGTCTAAATTCTCTAAGAAATCTGTCTTGAATAATGTAAAAATGAAATGGTGCTTTGTGTCTCCACAATACCAGGTACCAAAACTGAATTGGTTCATTATCAGTATCAACATTTCCTTTTAAAGGAAGACCCTAAAAAACATTGCAATACGCAATTGCAAAGTCAAAGTATGTGGTCATGAAAAACCTTTCAGTATTCAAACAATTACTCAACTGAAAAGAAACCTCATTTGATATCACTTCTGCCCAGTCAAAGATAACATATTTTTTGAAAAGAGAAGTAGAGTGAATATAGAGTTGAACTGGGTATATGGGAAGTTGACTCTCCACACATAGGAACAACCATGAAAATTCCCTATATGGTTCTTCCAACAAGGATATATTGATTGTTGAAAGGTTATTGGGCATCTTGACAGACATAATTAGAAAATCCTTCAGCACATTTGAACTGTCGTCGTGAGAATCAAGGAATGCATCTACATCACGGAGATTGAGACTCTTATTTGTAGAAGGAAGGCAGAACATTATCCTAAATACTTTTGGGGTCAAGACAATTGGATTCTTTCCCTCTATATCTACTTGGATCCTTCTCATCTTGGAATCGAATCTTTGGGCGCACCAAGATACCAACTTGTTGAAGTCAAAGACTTCAAGTATTAAACCGACATTAACAAGCCCTATAGTCTAGAGTCTATTGTTTTTCTTTCCTTCTAGACATTTTTTCAGAAACTGTTGGTAAGAATTCAACTAGTGAAATTTCTTCTCTTGCTTTGCGAGAGAGTTAACTGTATCACCACAAAAAGGCTCATTCTTCATTTTATTTTCCATACTTTGTGTTTCTTCAATGCAATTTGATATATGTGAAACTATAGTAATGAATAACTAAGATCAGATCATTACAAGGGTCAAGTTCATGGTAGGTATTTAATAAAATGTCATTTCCACACATACAAATTACCTTTGAAATGCAGGTATTATAAGTAGAAACCATTAAGTAGTTATTTGAAAGATGGGACATTTATTCCCATAAGTCCTAAATCTCCACCCTTTCCTCATAAATTGGAGCAAATTAACATGCCATAAATGACTCTTGATTATCATGCAAAGCACATGGATTATAAGAATCAGTTGTGTGGGAGTGCAGGAGTGTGGGAGTGCGGAGTGCAGAAGGGATAATTGTGTGGAGTGTGGAGGGGTAATTGTGTGGAGTGAAAAATTATGGTGATAGTAAAAGGATCCACACAGTTCAAAAACTGATTAAGTATAGAGGCTTTTGATTAAGAAAATTAAGGGGATATTGGATTGGGAGAAGGTTTATACAAGACATGGATTGAAAGGTGAGACTATATAATGGGTTATACTATGAGAATATACAATATTGAAAGGAAAGAAAAAGTAGAAAATTTTATGTACAAAATAGTGAGAACTGGGGATTAAATAAAGAAATGCTTGAGGAACTGCCCATTTACTGGCAATGTTTGAATTTTTCCATTTGCATATTTCAATAAATAAGAATTGTGACCAAATATATTTTCAATTTCATATGGCCTGATCCATAAATCTTGAAACTTGGTATGAAAGGATGATTTCTCCTTATCCTTGTTCCAAAGTAAAACCCATTGTGTCACAACCCAATTTGATTAATTGTTTATCATAGTTTTTAATTTAAATTTAATTAATTATTAAAATAAATTTCATGAGTCTTTTTATTATTTTATTATTAAAAGGTAGGTGAAGTAATTAATGAAGGGATAAGGTTGTTGGGAAATTAATGAGGGGGATAAGGTAGTTGGGGAATTGAATGAGAGCGAAGGATAAGGAAGAGAGGAGAGGACTTGGAGAGGGGTCTCATTTTGTATTGGAAATTTCTGCAAGAGGGGAAAGAGGAGGAGGAAAATTGGGAGAACAAATGGTTTTGGAAACTCTCACAGGGCACTATTGTTGTTAGGAACTTTGGGCTCGAGGGCCATGAAATTGCAAGGATTCCTTAAGCTAGGGAGCCAGAGAGGTTGTTCCTAGTTGTATGGGAGGTTAATATTCAGTTGGGCAGTTTGGGTTCATATCCTTGATCTTGCGCTTCACGGAAGTCCTTTTCCAACTCATTGACGAGGTAACTTGCCATTTCATTTGCATTCCTTCTACGCACTTCTCTGCGAGGTCCACTACAAAATGTGTGACTTGTGTTGGACGGTTATTTCTAACAAGATTGCTAGCTATTAGTTGGCAAGCGAGGTGCACTGCGCCATCCTGGATGGAGGCTACCTTGTAGCCTCGCTTTTCCTTCTCTACATCGCCATAGTCTTCCTTGATGTGTTGTTCCAGGGAGCGATCTGAATTCTTCCCTGGGTAGAACTGCTGAGGGTCTGGTCCCTACATGCTCAGTCCTGTGATCAAGTGGATCAATGTCGGATCCATAGTGATGCACCTGTCTAGCCAGAGATATCCTCTGTGGTAGCATGAAAAGAGGAGTTTAACGCAGGTGTTAACCTCCTGATGTCGTCTGAAGTGAGGAATCTTCATCACGTTCAAGATTATTGATTGCACGAGCTCCTTTATCCGTGGATGGGAGACTATCCAAGGCTTCTTCCTAGTCGTCTTCATTAGGTATCTGTGCAGCGCAAGCATCACGTAGTTCTTCCTGTCATCGAGGTTGAAGTCGTTGTTCTTCAGAGCTGGTATCTGTCCCAACTGGGTTCCTACTATGTGTATCCCCTTTGAGATGTACACAATGATTAACATGTACTCAAAATCCCATGGGATGTTGTTGCGGTTAACTGCACCATCCAAAGGGGGTATGTAATCTTGCAAGATTGACAGGATCTGCTTTACGTTACCTAGATCGTCGCGGTGCTTGCTTCGCTTCTCAGTAGTATGACTAGAACGATGTCTGATAGAGGGGGATGCTTTCAATCCCCCAGTCGACGACGCCTATATTCCTACAGACATGACTCTCTCAGCCACGAGGTCCATGAGAATATCCTCCACAAACTTCTCTAGCACACTATGTTCGCCCGACATTCACACTTGTAATCAAGGATATCGGGTAGGTGAACAGACAAGTGAGGTAATCAAACAGATGGTGAGGTCTAGAAAGTACATCACGCTATACACTCGATTCTCTGTTAGCTTAGATAATCACGGTTGGGAAAAAGTGGTCCCGGCGTAACATCCGATGGGTTAAATAAGCAACATCGTAATAGATTCCTCCAACGGGTAGGAATGCGTCCATCAATGTGAATCCATCTGTTATGGAACAGTCCCAATGGTCCAACGACAGTATTTCCGTCAATAACTACATTTCTAGATGTTATGGAGCGTCATTCTAACAATCTGGGCGCCTCCAACGGTCATATAGCTTCGTCGTGGCAAAGTCCCATTCTACGTTGTTCTACTATTCCGGTGAAGTTCAACTTCTACGGACCTGTCTCCTGCAAAGTCCTCCTTCTCTTCTTTGTAGCTTCATGTAGTTTCTCTAGCTTAGATTTCTTTTTATTGATCTTCTTGGCCTTCTTTCTTGTGTTCTGATCTTCTCTTATAGCTTCTGGGATCCTCTTTCCATTTGTATTCTTATTTTATCCTAGTAATGTGAATTCTCACTGCTGATGTGCTCTTACAGATTATGAGGTTAATGTCCCTTCTCTTTCTATTTCCAGGGTGGCTATACTTCTTTCTTGCATGGACAGGTTCTTCAAGCCCTCCCACGTTCTATCAACTTCAACAACTAATTATCTTGCCTTCTGGTGCTTCAACTTATCCTCTTTTTCTTCTATTAGTCACTCTATTTTTCTAGTTATGAAGTCCCTCAATTCTTTCTTTTTCTGTTCTGTAGCTTCCTCCTCTGCTTTCCTTCGGATCTGATCTTTCTCAATCCAGGTCTTTCCTAGCAAAAGTGGTAACGGGGTGCTTCTCTCAACAAACTTAATAACTTCAAATTACTTTTCAGTCGATGTTCCATGAGCAATCATAGGTACATTAGTAATTCTTCCACATAAGGTTATCATATTTCCTTTAAATAAACCTATTCTTCCCAATGAAGGTACCATAGCAGGCTTTCCCAAAATTTCCGAAGTTCTTTCTGACATAATATTCACTTGTGTTTCCTCATCCAAGACATAGTCTATGTCGAAGTCTCCTATTCTTGTTTCTATGCGTCATTTTTCTTTTAAGATCTTTGGTAAACTGACATCTTTGTGATCATCCATTAATTTTTCTAGTTTTATTAACATAGTCTGAGATTTCTCTGAGTCTTTCTCTTTATGATTCTCTAACATGCTTTTATTCTCTTGATTCATATTCATTTGTTCAAGTTTAGCAATCATCCTTGGACAATCCTTAACCTCATGACCAATAGATTTACAACAAAGAAAAATAGGACATGTACCAGAGCATTCCTTAGCAAGATGTCTCTGTCTTCTGAAATTATAACACAGTGTCAATCCTTTCTTTCTTTTAAATGATCCCCAACCTCTCCTATATTGCACACTGGGATCACAATGTTGGACCTGTAATCTCCAAAAATTCTTTCTAGGTTCTTGCATCCACTTATTAGTCCAAAAATTCTTTCTATGCATAGGAATAACATATCTTTCTATATTTCTATCAAATTTATTCAGATCAACTCTTTCTTCTATCTGTGCCCTAGCTTTCAGACTAGGACAGAATCTATCAAACATACCTAGATTCATTCTTTCAAAACAAACATTTTCACTTATCTTACACTTATCAAAAACACAAATCTTTACCTCTTTTCTTTAGATCGGATCTCTTTCTTAGCACAGAGCTTCACAAGTCAAGTAGAGTACTACACTCTACAAAAACATATATACGCACAAAGATTTCTCTTTTATTCAGTTCCCAACAATCACAGTTTTAGGTCCAACGACAACAGAACCATTTGTTGGAACAGGGTCAGACCTAGGGTTCAACGCTTCAACAACGCACCAAAAATACCCTAACTATTGGCCCTTTCAGCAACACCTGTGAAGCAGATGAAGTCTCACCTGAGGTAGAGGAAAGGGGGGTTACAAGACTCAGGTGTCTGTAACCAAGTTGGGACACAGATCTGTGATTACAACACTTACAAAGAACTTAGAAAACAATATGCTTTAGTTCATTAACCTTAACCACATCGCATATTAAACCCTTATTATAGATCAACGCAGTAATAATACAAATCAAGTACTTTCCTCACTTCGCACATAGCAATAACTCATATCTAGCATTCATTCAACATCAATAGAGCACTAAGCATCCATATATCTATCTCACATATATAAAGATCAACGCACTAAGTAGATAAACACAAAAATCACATCGCACAAAGCACACCAAGACATAGGATATATGTGGTTCACCCCAGTGTGGGGCTACATCCACCAATCTTCCTCTTCTTCTTTATTCGTATTCGATCTTCTTACATTCTTCTGCTTCTATTCACAAAGCCACAGAGCCTAGATTCACAACTGGACAGGTGATCTGTGCGTTGCGCACCAGGTCCACCTTCCCTCAATCAGGTCTAGGCACAAAGCCAAATCCTCTATCAAGCACAGAGCCTTACATTCACAGTCTATTACACAAAGCAACTCAGAACTTACTTGCACTTAGCTAATACATCGCTTGCACTAAGCATATACACACCCCTTCTCCTACATTACATTCCATCCTATATATACATTTACAAAAGGGCCTAATCATGGGTAAACCCATGGGCTGACATCCCTGAACCCATTACCTAAACCCTAAAATCTCGCAAAATAGGTGAGATCCCATGATCTCAGCTCCACCTAAGTGCTCCATCTTCGACTAGCCTGTCAAAGTCCCAAAAATTGGTCAAACACGACCAATGTTTCCTCAAAACTTGGTCAAGGGCCAACAAGAAAGCACGAGAACAAGTGAACCAAGGGCTAAATGAACCAACCTGCAGGTGGAGGTATGTATTTTACCAGTTGATATGTTATCATTATGTTGTCGTTATTATGTTGTTGATGTTGTTGTTATTATATTTTTATTGTTATTATGTTGTTGTTTATTCCTGGCATAAGAAAATCACGAAAGAAAACAATAATTTAAATTGCATATTATTTCAATAGGAGACAACAAAATAGATATTTATTTATTTGAGTCCTGAATAATAGGTAGGGTTTACAAATGGTATCAGAGACCGGTTTCAAAATTGAAACCTGGGCTTGACCACCCACAACACTGGGATTTTGTCCTTGTGCCAACATGGTCTGCAACCTCTGCCCAGTTTCCTAATCTATACATTTCAACTCCCTTATATATTGGCATACCTCTAAGAGCAATATCTCTTCATCTGCATTCCAAATTGAGTTGTTACATCAAATTTGGCGCATGCCAATTTTAGATCTGCACCCATGGCAATATAACAGTATCCAAGATCACATTTTTTGAACCCTGACATGGCAGGTTCAAACATAACACGGGCTTGTTCTATTTATCCATTCACCAAATGGAGTTTCACAATTAACCACCTGAAGGAGGAAATCACCAACAATTGAGTATAAGCTCACAACGTGTGCTGATTAATTGTATTTACTATGTACAATTTTCATAAGGTCCATGTGGATGAGGGTAAACACATTATCCCACCCATATCCTCTTCCACTGCAAGATTGGTTTTTGTTAGATAAAGGTAGCTTGAAAATATCAAAAACTGGCGGATATGCTAAGAATGCCAACTGCCCATCCACGTTATAGGTTTAAGCAGTTGATGGAAATATTCCACCTGGCAATCTCACAATGGTTAAAAACACGCTATAACTCTGACGATGATAGTTGCATTCCCAACAACACAGTGCCACTGTATGGTCTATGGTAGGGTGTTGACCCTATTTCTATTAGGAGGGGTGGAGACATTCCCACCATGTATCCTCTGAAATCTGAAGTCATGGGAGGACAGTGTTAGCTCATGCTCCCCTAGACGTGTGATGATGAATTCCAGTTTCTTGTTGAGGAAGCTTCGTCAAGAGAGTTGACACTTCCGCTTACAGGTTCTATCTGGAGTTAGCTCAATATAGTTGATGTTCTAAGATAGTTCACCAGAGGAAGGATATGGATGTAAGATGGAAGTAGGTTAGGGAGGAAGGATGACTAGAAGTAGTTGAGAGTGTGTAGGTTTTCACCTTATAGAATAATTTCTTGATTTCCTCTTCCTCTTCTTATATATATATATATATATATATATATATATACACACACACACTTAACTAAACTACAATTATATAAGTGAATGTTGCTTGTGCTAAATTATTGTAATTGATGGATTTCGTGAACATTTTAAATAGTTTACTATCTTTTCTGAAATGAATGGTCTTTTTTATTTGATTGGAAGTATACAAGAATTACTTTAGGTGTGATAATTATTTTCATTAGTACATGTGTGAGTCCTGTGTGTGCTAACTACACTTCCTTGCACATGTACACTAGTATGTGTAAGTGTTTTAAATTGATGATGTTGTTTATTTGATGTGGATGTATGAATCATGTGTTGTAACAACCTAATTTGATTAATTGATTATCATAGTTTTTAATTTAAATTTAATTAATTATTAAAATAAATTTCATGAGTCTTTTTATTATTTTATTATTAAAATTTAGGTGAACTAATTAATGAAGGGATAAGGTTGTTGGAGAATTAATGAGGGGGATAAGGTAGTTGGGGAATTGAATGAGAGGGGAGGATAAGGAAGAGAGGAGAGGACTTGGAGAGGGGTCTCATTTTGTATTGGAAATTTCTGCAAGTGAGGAAAGAGGAGGAGGAAAATTGGGAGAAAAGAGGGTTTTGGAAACTCTCACTGGGCATTGTTGTTGCTGGGAACTTTGGGCTCAGGGGCCAGGAAACTGCAAGGATTCCTGGAGCTAGGGAGTCAGAGAGGTTTTTCCTAGTTGGATGGGAGGTTAATATTCAGTTGGGCAGTTTGGGCAAGCACAAGAACAAGTGAACCAGGGGTTGAATCAACCATTCTGTAGGTGGAGGTATGTATTTTACTAGTTTATATGTTATCATTATGCTTTCTTTATTATTATGTTGTTATTTTTATTATGTTGTTGTTTATTCATGGTATAAGAAAATTATCAAAGAAAACAGTAATTTAAATTGCATATTATTTCAGTAGGAAACAACAATATATATATTTATTTATTTGAGTCCTGAATAATCGGTAGGCTTTACACATTGATCCTTTTGAAAATGCTTGGTAGTGGAACTATGATCAAAATATTTCTTGACAATTTTGTTTTTGTTAGCCATGCTTTCAAGTTCTTTTTCCCTCTGTTCTTCCAACTGCATCAACTGATAAGAGCATGCTTGAAGAGGTGATACAACTTTAGAGTCCTCATTTTATGTAGCAACATCTAATGAATTTAACTCCAAATGCATTGGCAATCTAGCTTCCTTTCCATATATCAAAGTATAGGGTGATTGTCCAATACTTCCTTTTGGAGTTAAAAAGCTCGCCCAAAGAACATCTGTTAACTTTTTGTGTCAATTTCTTAAATCTTTTGCAATGATATTTTTAAGAAATTGAATCAATGTTTTATTGGTTGAATCTGCCAATCCATTTCCTTGGGGATAATAATTGGATGATTTCCCCATTAATATTCCATACTCCCCACAAAACTTTGTGAATTTTTTTCCAATGGAAATTGATCCATTATCTGTTATAAATTTCTCACAAACACCAAATCTAGATAAAATATTATCTTTTAAGAAAAAGATCAATTGTTCTGAATCAACATTCCTCAAAGTTATTGCTTTTTTCAAATTTGTGAAATAATTGATAGTAGTGATTTTGTATGCATGTCCTTTACTAGATTTTGGATTGATTGGACCAATAACATCTAAATCCCTTTATGTGAATGGAGCCTCAACTGAAATGGGCTTCAATGGCATGGGTGCTCTCTTCATTTTTCTAGAATTTTTTTAGCATGCAAGGAATTTTCATATCATCACATAAGCATATTTAAAAACAATTGGCCAATAATAACATACTCTAATCATTCTATGTGCAGTTACTGCTGGTGCAAACTTTCCTCCACATACTCCATGAAATACTTGGAGTGCTTGGTAGGATTTTGAATGGCCCAAACATCACAATAATACACCATCAAAATTTCTCTGAAAAGTATTCCAAATACCAATACATATTGATTGGTCTTCATCTTCAGAGCTCTTCTCTCCTTAGGAGACATTTCAATTGGAAATTGTCTAGACTTAAGAATAAAAAATGATGTCTTTATACCATTCTAGTGTTTAGATAGATACATATTGGGTTTGTACATCATATGTATGAGGAATATTAATAGCTTCAATACCAGTCATTAAATTACACAACCCTTTTCCCTTGATAACCTCGAGGGGATTGATCTCCATGTCATATTCTTGGAGCTTGGAAATCCATTTTTCCCATATCGCTTCTCTAAATGCTTGATTAAGATACATTTTTATTAGAGGATGTGATACACAAGCTATGACATGTGATGACAAAACATAAGTTCTAAAATGAGACACTGCTTTTACCAAAAAAAAATCTTGTTTTTCCATGTTAGAATATTTCAGTTCATAATCAACAACATCTTAATCATAAAGTTGATTGAAAGCTCTTCTCCTTTTGATTTTCTTTGTGTAAGTAAGGAAGCAATAGACTCTTTTGAAGTGAATTAATACAACATATAATATTTGTCAAAATCTGGATTGATAAGGATAGGAGTAGTGGTGATTACATGCTTTATATTTGCAAAAATATTTTGAATTTCTAAAGTTTATTCACTTTTTTGGTTCTTTTTCAATAACTTATTGATTGGCTTTGCAATTGTGGCATAATTAGGAAAAAAACGTTGAACCAAATTTATCTTCCCAAAGAAATATTGTACACATTTTTTAGATTTTGGGGGACTTAAATAATTAATGGCTTTTACCCTTTCTGGATCAATATAAACACCTTCCTTGCTTACAATATGACCAAGCATATTTCCTTTTGATACATCAAACATACACTTCTTTGGATTGAAAGATATACCATACATATTGCATCATTCAAAGACTTGTCTGAGATGCTTGAAGTGTCGTTCTCTTAGTTTTGAATGGGAAGTTAAGTCATCCTGATAATATGTCATAAACTTTCCGATTAGATCATTAAAAGCATGGTCCATTTCTCTTTGAAATGTTGCACAAACATTTTTTAATCCAAATGGCAGGTGGATATAGGCATATGTTCTCCATGGTGTAACAAATGCAGTCTTTGGCTTATATTCCTCAACAAAAAGTACTTAGTTGTATCCAAAAAATCCATCTAACATAGACATCAATGCAGAATTGGTGACTTGTTGAAGCAATATCTCCATACTTTGGAGGGGCTAATTATCTTTAGCACTTGCTCGATTGAGATATTTGAAGTCTACACAAAATCGGATTTCACCATTCTTTTTTATGACCACCACCAGATTTGATATCCATTATGAATGTCGGATTGAAAAAATTGTGTTGGCCTTCTTCAGATTTTGTAGTTTTAATTTCACTAGAGGCTTCAACTTTGGATTACTTACTCACAACTTCTATCTAAATGGTTTTGAGCCTTCTTTGAGAGGTATGGTGTGTTGGAAAATAGACTTATCATACTCCTTTAAATAATCATAAGTCCAGGAAAAAGAATCTTTGAATTCCTAAAAAATGATGGTATACCTTTTGACTTCATCATTAGTACAACTAGTACCCATATTTATATATTTTGTTGCTTCAGGTGTCCCAATGTTTATCTTTTGAGTTTCTTGGACTTTCCTGAGAGATGATTCTTCTTTCATATTCTTCCCTTTTATCTAGTCATCTCTTGTAAAGAGTGATTCTAGATTGACATAATTATTTGGATAAAGATTGACAATTTGTTCATATATTTCTTCCTTCTGAAAAACTTGATCCTCGATATTTCCTTCATCTGAAGCAATTGGTTGTAAATTTGTAAGGAAATTTGCAACATGTTCATCATTTTCAAAAACTTGCCAATAATCTTGATTATATGGAACAAATGGTCAAAATATTGTCTCGACATGAAAAGTATCATTCGTTTGAGAATCAATTGGATTACAAAGAAATGTTACAATTGCTAAGGAGTATTCTTTCTGATTCTTTTATCGAGGAACAAAAGCGATATTAAAATAATTGAAACGGTAAATGAGATATTAAACCCTTTTAGCATAAAGTTTCAATCTTTCTTTCTTGATCTTGTACCTTTTCCTGATATGATTGATGACTAATTTTGAATCTCCAATCACCATTAAATATTGAACCTTCATTTGAAGTGTGAGAATCAATCCTTGAATTTGTACCTTTTCCTGATATTAGTGCAAGGGAAATCGAGTTTGATTTCATGTGTATAGATGTATAATTGAGTACTTTTAAATACAACACCAACTCTGACACCAAACTTAGAACAAGAACCATCAAATGACATTTTCCATAATCCATAACAAGTATTTTATGTGGATTGTTTGTCTAGACTGATCTATTCAGTATTAAAAACAACATAGTTTATGATTTTGGCATCAACATAATTTTGGATTATTTCACTTTATTTCTTCTAAAATGTGAGGGCTTTATTTTTTCTCGGGGAACTCTAATCATTGTTCCATTTTTATTTTGGATCATCATACATCTCCCATCATTCATTATGTATCCTCTAATCATTGAACATCAATATCTGCTAAGAACAACTCCATATGTTGGGGGAAGATAAACCACTATTATGGTAAATATTGTTATAATATGTGGTGTTGCACATATCCAAGAACAAAATCCTTTAATTTCTCTGTAAGTTGGTGCTTTTCTGGAATCAATGGCATAAATACTTTTACCAACCTCATAGTACTTTTTGCATTCCATCCCAAGATCCTCTATTACATATAATAACATGATATTATTAGTAGCTCCACTATCAACCAAGTAGTTGTGCAATGTAAAATCATGATTCTCCAATGATATATAAAATGGTCGAACCTTTCCTCTTGGTCTTGTTGGTATAATATTTTGTTGTTACTTTGTGTTCATAATAGTTTCTTCTATTCTCAGACCAGATGAACTTGTATCATCCAAAATATTTAAAATATTTTCTCTTTGTTGAGGTATCTTGACTACATCCATGAATGACATAGTAATTTGAAGCTTGGTTAATTCATCGACCACATTATAGGTCATTTGCAGTGGTATCTTTGTTTGATTTATAATTGGTTGTTGTTTTGTTGGTTCTGGGGCATTACCCTTTACTTTTTCCTTTTCTAGTTGATCTTTGGACTTGAATTTATTGTCTTGGTCCCTAGTTTGAACAATATTATCTCGTTGTGCATATTCATATTTTCCTTGTTCATCAAAGATCTCAAAAGATGATGAACTCTCTTCCATTTGGAATGATTCTAATATTTGATCTTGATTATTGATCGATTCTTGATTAAATAGCTCATTGTCTTGAATAAAATATTATTCTTCTGCAATTTCTTCTAGCACAACAACATTTGGATTTTGAATGCGATGTTATTTGGGTATGCGATCTTCATTTATTTTATTTCTATCATTTCCGTATATTTGATTCTGTGGAAAATATCACACATCTTGATGTGGTGGAATGATATTTTCATTTATTTTGAGCCAAGTTATTTCATTCTGCATTTTTCGAATAGTTCTGCTCATCTAAGCAATCTCTATTTTTTTATGAGTGTCTTGAGAGAATGTTCCTTACATTAGGGGGTTGGCCTTGAAAAAATCCCCTTCCAACTCCTTGTCCTTCAATAGTTCTTGAGGTAGATGGGAATTGGGATGATACTGCTAAACATGTCATTTGTCTTTGTACTTTTCCAAGGATAATATTAAGATCAACATTACTCTCGAGCATATATTCTTCCATATTTGTAGCCTTTGTTATTGCTTCATCTAATGTGTTTATTTTTGCAACCTTAATTGCACAATTGATGTTTGATGGCATCTCATTCTTATAACACCCAAATATGATTGACAAATTGGACATTGCTCTTCTGGAATTTGATTTAAGTTCTTGAAAAAATGTAAGTTAAAATATATGATCCTTTCATTTTTTTCAAGATGCATTTGAGTGAATTGAGTGAGTAAAGTATGACACGCGATCAGATGTGCATATTTGGTCATAAACATATCTTCCATATCATCAAAAGAGCCAATTTATTGAGTTGGAAGACAAATGTACCAGTCATAGGATGGGCCTATCAAAGTTTGAATAAAGACTCCAACTATCACATCATCATGTTCAATCAAATGAATGTAACTAATGGTAAGGATTTGATCCATATGATTTTTAGGATCCATGATCCCGTCACTTTTGAAAACATGAAAATACCCTAAGGGAGAGTAGGAAACTAATGTTATTATCCCTGTAAGTTGAGGGGACTGGATTTGTCTCTCCTTCTTGGATTTATTTGTCTATCATTTTCTCTTCTTTCATTATTAGGAACTTCATTTCTTTTCTCTTCTCGATCACCCATGGTTTCTATGCTTATTATTTAAGATGTTGAATATTGGTTTTCTTGATGAGTTTCAAGAATATTGATTTTACTTCTCATCAAGGGACCTTTGTACGATTCCAAATTTTAGGAATTTATTGATGTCTTTTGTGTCTTTGAGCTATAGCTATTTCTTCTTCATGAGCAAAAGGGATTCCCATGTTATTTAGAGTTCTTCCTGGCTTCTTTTTTTCGTTATTGCTAGATCATAAAACTAATGAAGAATACTTCTTTGGTATCTAAGTCCAATTTTTATTTGAGGCTGGTTAGGATCTTGTAAAGTCTTTCAAATTTTTCGATCTGTGAAATCGGCCTTTTGTTCAAGAGATCCCCAATATAGTCACCAAAAATGTTAATCTCTAAGATTGTTAAAGTCTTGAAAACAACATCACAAGGAATAATACTTCTACATTTTTAAAGAGGTGGTACTCCTTTATATGAGTAAGATATAGAATTAAAATAAAACCTAAGGAAGGACCAGGATTTATTCCAATGAATATATACAATATCATACAATATTAAACAGTATTAAACACTTTGTGTTTCTTCAATTCACTTTAATATATGTTAAACTATAGTAATTAATTACAGAGCTCGGATAGTTAAAAGGTTCAAGTGCATGGTGGGTATCTACTAGAATTTCCTTTCCAAACATACAAATTACCTTCGAAATGCAGGTATCATAAATAGAAACCATTAAGTAGCTCTTTGAAAAATAGGACATTTGCTTCCCATTAGTCCTAAATCACCACCATTTCCTCATAAATTGGAGCAAATTAATGTTCCATAAATGACTTTTGATTATCGAGAAAAGCACATGGCTTATAATAATCAGTTGTGCGGGAGGGCGGGAGGATATGTGGTGTGAGTTCTCCGCACTAAGATTTTAAATAGACTAAGTGTTGGTATGTGCGGGGAAATATTTGTGTGGGAGTGCGGAGTGTGGAAGGGATAATTGTGCGAAATGTGGAGGGGATAATTGTGCGAAGTGTTGAAGTATGGTGATAGTAAAAGGTTCCGCACAATTCGAAAAATGACTAAGTATAGAAGCTTTGGATTAAGAAAATTAAGGGGATAATGGATTGCAAGAAGCTTTATACAAGACATAGATTGAAATGTGAGACATGAAATGGATCAACAATGTGGACATTAAGTCTACATGAAAAAGCTAGTTATATAAGTAGTTAGGTTAGAAGCTTATAACAGAGGATGTTAATTTCATAGTGAATCAAAATTTTCTAAATAAAGTCATAAATTTATTTTGGAAGGACTCACTCATACGAGGATGTATTTTTTTACTTTGTATTTTATTGTACACAACACATGACATTTAAATACTTATGTTAGATTCACCACTGATTTTGAACATTATGTTTTCATTGTTCAATTTTAATTTAATTTTTGTTTAGTGTCATGAGATATTGTTGTTTTAATTCTTCTCTATCATATATGAATGTGTTCATAGAATGATGTATGTGAAAGGTTAAAGACATGATCTTTCTCTAGAAATATGTATTAGTTTCTTCATTAATTCATTATATGTTTAGTTAACATACATTGTTATCATGGAATATGTTGTGAGTTTTGTAAGAAATTTGTTAGTATATAGAAATGCTTAGCAATACCTTTTGGCAATGTTTTGTATTTAGTAATGCTTGTTTGGAAGTTAAGTATTTCATTGTAAAACATACTTTGAATAATATCTCATGTTTTCTTTATTCATTATCTATTTTTGAGGAACATGTTTTCTTAGAAGTATAAGTAGTGAAACTTTATTTCATATTACTGTATGATATTTGAGGTCAAGCATTTTTTGTGTTATTTTTCAACTTATTCTATATGACTATTTAAAATTGGATTAAAGGTTCCTATCCTAAGTCTATTTATGAATGTGTGTTATGTTCTTCCTTATTCCAAAGCAATTTTTTATTTATATGAACATGGATTTTCATTACAATATTTTCTCATTGATAAGGGATACCCCCTTGGGCTACTAAACTATTTCAGATTAGCCTAAAGTGGGGACGTGTTAAATCCTCCATAGGGTTCCTTGGAATTTTTCCCTTGCCAAGAACAAAATCCATTTTGATGTCGTTGCTAGAGAATGAAGTTTTGAAATTATATCCTTGGGAAGTGACATATGAAAATGATCTTCTATTTTATGGTGACAAAAGCAGAAAAATAGGCTCCATGTTTTGGTCAAAGATTATTTTAACCTACATTCACCTGGTGACTACACTATCTTAAACATGATAAAGGTCAAATGCATACTCATTGTAACCCCGATCCTCATGATACTCCATTACATCATGATCCATAAAAACTTGTATCTGAAGCAAAAAGAAGAAGGAAAGTAGTTTCTTCATTCTCAGGTATTCCTATTATTGAAGAAAATAGTATTCCTGAATCTAAGTATATAAAAAACCAACTTGAATTCAAAACTCTACACAAAATTCCTATCGGCCCCCCTTTAATGGGAGAAACACCTTTAGTTGACTTATCAAATTTAGGTTTTATTTGGTCTCCTTTTGGTAAATTTTCTCATATTTTTAAACCAACCCTATCCAAGTGTAATCCCATATCTCCCCAGGAAAATAATTTAATTATTTAGAACATAATGCCTCCCCAAGTCAATCCTTGGGTTACTGCTCAATATGGACCTTTAGCTCTTCCCCATAACTTTCATGATATGCGGAAACATTATTTGAAAATCCTTCCAAAATACAATGGGGATATTGAAACCAAAATCAAATATCATATTGTTGTCTTTCAATATTGTACATATAATCTTGTATTTGAGCATGAAGATGTTTATATGAGAATCTTTGTTCAGATCCTAGAATGAGATGCAAGAAAGTGGTTCTGGAATTTTTCTACTGATTCAATTGATAGTTGGGATGCGTTGGATACAACATTTATTAATCAGTGGAGAGAAAAGAGGGATCACTAGTATTACCTTATTGAGTTTGCATCTCTCAAAAGAAGGAATGGAAAATCTATTTCAAAGTTTAATAAGAGGTTCCACAAGTTATTTAATAAGATACCCATTGATATTAGACCCTCTCTATCAGTATCCAAGGTAATGTATGCAATTGCATACGATTCTTATTTTTCCATGATGTTGAGGGATACCCCCTAGGATACTAAAATATTTCATATTTTACTAAAGTGGAGAGGTGTTAAAGCATTCATAGGGTGCCTTGGCATTGTTCCCTCACCAGGAACAATGCGAGGAAAAATAGAACCTAACAAAACATAAACATCATTGAAATGTGTACATAGTTTCAAGCTAAACAAGGATATACACAGGGTGAAGTTAAAGAAAGCTATTTTCAATCATAACTTTTTAGCTATTCAATAAACAACACTATGAATTAGATTTCCTTATGCCTCTATAAACAATATATAAGGAGACACATGTACCTATCCATCCAGAATGCACATCAACTTATGCACATTCACATTCAAATTATAATTGTATAGTTATGTATGTTTGAATATATATTAGTTGAAGATGAACTAGTGTTAATACATGAACACACCATGCAAGCCCTTGATATCCTTTATAATGAATTTTGTTTTTGTTATGTGCACTTTGTGACTTCTAAACCCCTGGGCCCTAATGCTATCAAATTTTATAACCACTTATATCACTTAATAATTATCTCCAGAAAACATACTACCTATGTAAATTGATCTACTAGATAATGCCTACAACATTATAGACAAAATCTACAAATTATAAATGTTTGGCATAAATTTTTAAAATATTGAAAGTAATCTTAGTCTTTTTTACCAAAACCAATACTTTTGGATTAAATATTTAGAAATAAAATTTCCACTATATGTCATCTTGCTTGGCTTATCTAGTTGATCAATTTTCATTGATGGTACATGTTTACCCCTCATATGGTATGAGGATATTGTGATCGCGTATAGGAAACTAGTACCTGAACCACTCTTTTAGTGGTGTGGTGTTCTAGTCCACATCAGATGTGAGCACTCCTACTCTATCATTCAAAGATCGGATTCATGACATATTTTATCCTTTGCCTACATGATGGCCTCACAATGAACTAGCCTAGTCAATCTCATTTGAATCATTGATGGTTTACCATCTCACCTCATAAACCTCATATGGTTCATGCACATGAAAATAGCATGCTATGTTTTCATACAGATAGTCATGGTACCTTTATTAGTTGTTTCACTTCAATTGTTTTACTATGGTTTCATGTATAGGTTTCTTTCTTAGACATGGTGACATGGTTTCTTATATGATTGTGACTATGGTAAACATTAAGTGTGATCTAATATAAAAATCATCACACTTACAATTTTATCGTTTTTCCTCGTCATGCCATGGGGGACATAATTTTCCCTTAGATAAGTGTTGTCATATCTTGATTCAAGTTGTACTACTAGAGACTTAGGAAAAGAGTAGCATGTCCATATCCCAAACCATACTTAACACTTGCCATCTTCCCAAATAATTTTTTTTCCCTCTCATGGTTTTCTTGTCATATGTTATGAATTAAGGTCTATATTTATTAGTCCCATGAAAAAAACTAGATCTTAAGAGATATAAGCTCGAGGAATAAAAATTAACAAAAAAAATCCAAATAATAAAGCTTCATCTCTATCGCCTCACTATGAGGCCAATGCCCCAAGTCCCATGCTTAATAATGCATATCTAAAGAAAATGAACTAGAAAAAAGAAGGCAAGAAAATGGGTAATAAGAAATAGTGTCAAGGAAATGGTAACTAAATGCTAAAATGCTTCCTCATCTTTAAAGGAACTCATGTGGATGAACTTATTTAAAGGCCTTATGTCTAGCTGTGTAAGCCAACTCATGAAGTTAACCTCCTTTTTCATACCATATATCATATGCATGTACTCCTAAATTAGTGATCTAGGAAATACCTCTTGGTCTTAAGAGTTGTCACATGTAATATAGGTTAAGGTTGTCCCACCATGGTAAAACTTACGAAAATTATAAAATTAAACTAAAGTTGTGATGTTGCTAGAAGATATCACTTAGTGTGCACTGCCTAATGACATGTATATTGAAGCTTGACTTGCCAGTATGAGTGGTTTCCCTACATTGGGATCTATGTACTTGCATTGGGATTTTCATTTGTTCCTTGGGATCCATGTACTATGCCTCAATATTTGTGTACTTGCATTGGGATCCATGACACTACATTTGGATCCATAATATTTCCTTGGGATCCTTGTACTAGAATATGGACCTCTATATTTTCATTGGGATCCATGGCATTGCATTAGTATCCATTTGTCTGCATTGGGATACATGTACATTCATTGGGATATGTGTCATTTCATTGGGATTGTTGATAGTGCATTGGACAATGTGACATGGACTCCACATCATCACATGTTCCTCCTAGAGCATATTTGGGAGGATGCACCTTCTTCTTGGGGAGATTCCCTCACACATGTTGGTTTGTTGAGTTAGTTACACCCTTTAGGACCAAATTTGTGAGTTGTTTGGAGTTTTCCTAGAGGTGGTTACACTTCACTAAACCATTTCTTGATTTGGTTGAGGTGGTTACACTTCACTAAACCATTTCTTGATTTGGTTGAGGTGGTTATGAGTTAGTTGGAGCATTGGAGGCCCACACATGTGATGGATCAACCCTCTCTCTTGATCGTATCTTCCAAACCTGAGGGTTATTTGAAGCATCTGTTGGAGGACACCTCTGTTCTTTGACTCACTCATCCACATGTGTGGGTAGTTATAGGTTGTTAAAGGTTTGTTAGAGAAATTTTTGGAGGATGCACTATTCTCATGAGCATATGTTATATGACTACAGGTGTGGTTGTTATAATTTGTTAGACCATTTTTGGAGGGAACACATGCTTGAGGTGGTTTTGACCATTGTTTTGGAGGGTGCCCACTTGTTTGGGGAGTTTGTTGTACATGTGGCATTTAGTCCACCTTATTATATTGATTTTTTACTCTATCCTCTCTATTTGGTTAGAGAGCTTCTATTTTTTAGCACGGGAGGTTAGAGATCTATTATTATTTTAATTGGGTGGTTGTTGAGATCTTCTCCTATATAATGAGCCTCCTACTCATTGTAATGTTGTTGGAAAATATTAGATAAAAAATTTCCTCACTATTTCATAAGTATTGGTTCATAATATTATCTTGTCTTGAGGGTATCTTTGTTGATTTTTTGTAGCATTGGGAGGTATTCTCACATGAGACTAGGTGTCGGACATGTGGGAGCCACTCTTGACACTCACACTGTGATTTTTCCATGTGAAAATCCTTTGTGTGAAGTGTGGGGTCTTGTGGGATTTTTTATGGGATTTTTGGGCTTGTTGATGGGTCTTGTGGGTTTGTTGATCATTAAACAAACCTAATTTAATGTTGAGTGGTTTAGAGGTTTCTTCCACACCCATTTTGAGTCATATAAAGGGAGATCAAGTGAGAATACAAAACATAAGAGTGAGTGTGATATTCATTCTTGGAGACATTTTGTGGTGACCTCAGCTAGCCATGGAAAGGGATGAGTAGGGCCTCGGTTCTACTTTCTGAAAGTGTTTTGGGAAGGTGTTTAGGTAGTTGTTGGGTCTGATTTATTGTTCAAAGGGAGTTTGAACAAATTTCCTTAGGCTTGAAGAAGCCAGTAGCCCAAGAAACCTAGCCACAAGTGTTATGGGTAGTAAGAAAGGCAATCCTAGGTGGTTGGAGGAATCAACCTACAAGAAGAGGCTACCCTCAAGTCTATGGGGTAGTTTCAGAGGGAATTCACAAGTGTTCTAGGTAGGGAAAGAGGATTGGAACAATAAAGATTAGCCGAAGACTTCTTAGGGAAGCACAGTCATCCCAACCGCAATTTCATGGGCAGTATTTTTAGGTGTTACATGTGGATAACAATAGTTCTGGGGCAGCTATTGAGGGTTGTCCCAACTGCTGATTTGAGGATTGACACAACATAATTTGGGTGTTACTACAACCAGATGAAAGGGCCATTTTGAGGGCTTGTAAAAGGAATAGGAGATATTGTGAAGCTCAAGTGACCAACAAGCAAAGGAAGGTTTGACCTCAATATAGTGAACATATTTTGGCACAAAAACCAAGGAGGGTTTCTGCATTGGACAAAGGTATTTTGTGTAAGTGTACCCTTTTGTTTTAGCATATTCTTTGTGTGTAATATTGGGCCATTTTCCATGGTACAGGAGCCCATTGTTCTGACATTGTATTGAATGAAGAACAAGGGAATTATTTCTTCAATTCATGTGTATTGTGCCTGATTCAATTGTTGGTTCTATTTTCTGTTGTGCTAAGTTGTTAGACATCTCAGTGTGTTCATGTTCACAATTCAGATTGTATGTTTTATGTGTATACTATTGAGAACCTATAATAGACCTAAGGTGTGTTCAAAATCTAACAATATTGTCTAGGGTGCCACTGAAGATATTTTTTTCTTGCAGGTTTATGGAGGTTAAAGGAGACACAAGGCCATAGAGGAGAAACATGCTACATTGGAGGAACATATAGTGGTAAGGTAATTCATATCTTGTAGTCTTTGGTCATTTACATTATAGATCTATTACATTAAGCATATGACATCTCTGATTTGTTTCCTTTGTCTTTATAATAGAGGTAGAGGCCACCTTGAAGTTTTCTTAGAAGTAGATCCACCTTAGGAATCTTCTCCCCATAGGATTGTAGGTTCTAAGTGTCTCATTTGGGAGATTGGAATGCACATCACATGATTTATTTTGAAGCCTAAAATATTACACAAGGAAATAGACTCAATCAATATCGATGTGTGAGTCCATTTCCAAAGTGGAGTAGGAATTGGTCTTCCATTTTTCCCAACCACCCAAAACTTTAAAAATATTTTTCCTTTATTTTTTTATGTAAATCTGGAAATTACTTGCATAGATCTTTATTAGATTTGCTTCAAGTCAATTTTATCAATTAATTTTTTTATTAGTTTGATCGACTTGTCATTGAGCACTTTATTTTGGGTTTTCATAGCTAGATCCTATTTATATTGGTCATCTTTAAAACCTCTTGGTTTGTTGGTCATATTTCTGAAATAGAGGTTTTTTGAGGTTTAAATCTAAAATTTTTCACATAAACTATGCTAAAATAGATCTAATGACTCCAAAAAAACTTAAGAGTAATATAATGGTTCTATAACAACATATATATCATCATAATATTATATTCTCAAGTCTAGTTTGCTCTTTAATCTCATATTTTTTGGTAGATTTGATCTCTAAGAAAATCGATGATGTTCTCTTGGTACATCTTGAAAAGGTTTTCTTCCTATTGCTTCCTCACTTTGTTGTTCTGATTTATTGTTCTAAAGGAAGGCGAATTGTTTATATCTTGAACAATTAAATTAAAATTCACAAGGATCTAATAAAAAACACTATCATAAGAAGTAAATTTCTATTTAACTTGAGATTCAAATCTTCCTTATTTCACTTTTGTGCATCCATACACATTGTTGGATTAACTCACATTTGGATTCATTTGTAACACGTGTGGATGAACTACACCTAAATGTTTCACTAATAAGGGTGAATTTACATCTTCACACACTTAACTCCACTACTATTTCATGGTTATGGATGGATGATCTCTTTAGGTGCTAAGTGAACACTAAATATGCTCTTACACGTGCATATACTAATATCTATGGGGTGATCATTTGAGTTAATTAAATATGGAATTTAATCCTAAAGAAAGTCATAACTTGCAGAACATTTTGTATTTTTAAGGGTTAATTTATGTTACATTATGTCATGGTGTTGTTTGCACTTCATGTGAAAGCTTCCTTGAGTTAAATTTTTAGCATTGCATCAACAATCAACCCACTACTTTAACCACACTTCTATTTTTGGGCATGATATTTACTTTCACTTGATTTATCAAATATATGGGAGGATGTATCATTATATCCAAATCTGGTTTCATACTTGCTAAATTGTGGTGAAGAAAATATATTGCTAAATATTCATGGTTTACAATATTTTTAATTGATGATTTGAGTAACATTGTGGCATAATTACTCTTCACTCTTGTTCAACTCTATAGCAAGATATCACTCTCATGATTTAACTCTCATGCACTAAATAACACACATTAAAGATTCCAAATTTCATGTGTCCATTGGTTATTTATGTTGGAAAATTGGTTATTTAATAATTTACTTTCTCATGGGCATAATTACCTTGTCGTCCTTTAACTTTAGGATGCATATTGGGTTGAATCAATTCCTTAAAAAAATCATACTTAAATTTTCTCATTTCACTTAAGTGATTTTCATCTTGTAACTTAAATTAACTAGAGCCTAAGCTTCCACCTCTAATAACAACAATTGGGCTTAGCTGATCCTTTAGGGATGACCCCCTAGGCTATGAACCCTTTCCTTAGTCTAAAGTGAGAGGAAAGGTCACTGAAGTGACAGTGGGTGGCTTGTCTAGTAGTTTCCTTTGGGTTCTCACAATTTGTGCTTGGGACTTCTACACCTAGTGATAGTTTGAGCAGTAACAATTTGGCATCGTTCAGTGGAGACAAATTCCATTTCCTATATTTTGTAAGATCATCTACATCTTGGTTTATGTTGAATATATTTCTCGTCTTGGAGACTCAATTCAAGAAATAATCCATTTTACCTATTGCATATTTGAAGACTTGTTGTTTGGGAGGTGAAGCAAGCAACATTTGAAGGTGTCAAAGGTTGACCTTGACAACTCCATTCTAGTCCATTTTGGTAAAGGTATGAAGGTACTTTTGAAAATTTATTTTTAGATTTGAAGAGTCGAAGCATGGAAACAATAGAGTCTTGGAATTGAATGTGTGCTCCACTTGATTTTTCAAAAAAATTTGGGAGCTCCACATGAAGGATTTAATGAAGAATTGCTTGAAGTTATTGAGTTGTTTCATAGGTATCATGAATCAACATTTCACATATTATATCTTTCACAAAGTTTTGAATGAATTTCACATTGTTTATGGAGATGTTTGGATGCATAAGTTTTTGTAAAATTTAGAAGAAAAGAAAAATCATTGGTTTCATGATGATCTTGGTATAGCACCTATAGGACCAATCACTTCATTTTCATATTTTTTGAGGTTATTCCTTAAACATTGGGAGCCTCAAATCTTGAAAATGAGGAAATTGACATGTTTATTGAAAATGTCATAGAAGCCTTCCCAAAATAAGAAGAAGCATACATTGCATCTCCCATGGAAGATCAAGCAAGTGAAGGGAATATTAATGAAGACCTTTCTCAAGAGCCTAATCTTGAGGATCAAGTACATATTGAAGATAAAGAGCTCATCCATGAAGAGGCATATTTTTAATTCTCTGTTCATGAAGAAGAAGTGTTGGCAAGCTCAATGTTGGGTATGTGTTATATTATTTGCATGAGTAGTAGTGTCTGCATTGTGCCAAGCGCACAGGGGGGTTTGAGGGGGGGTGAAAGACCCCCATGTGGGGGTTCGGGGGAAGTGCCCCCAAGAAAAAAAATACCTCGGGAAATGTGTCACATTTTTTCCTCGTTTTTCATGTTGCCTCAATTTTTGTGTCCATTATTGGGTTGTTTTTCGACACATGCTTGTTTTTCAATGCTTTTCTATTTTTGGTTAAGGAATTAGGGTTGTTGACTAATCTAGTTCATTGGGTTAGGGTTTTGGATGTTGTTGACTCCTATATGTATATTGTATTGTAAACAATGTATCACTATGAAGGAATATAGAATATGTTGGTTTTCCCAGTTTGGGTTTCCAGGGGAAAAATCTGTGTAATGTTTGTATTTGCCATTGTATCTTTTCTATTCTTTTACTGAATATCTATTTGCAGTAAATATTGTACAAGGTTAAAATTTACATTTGGTATCAGAGCTTTGTTGGCTTTATGGGGACGCCTTTGTGGTCAAGGTTTGGATCAAGACTATGATAAGCCTTGTTACAGTGGGATATCTATGGTATTGATGTTTTAGGTGAAAAGAAATGGCGAGTGATTTGAAAATGAAGATCGAGAAGTTTAATGAGAAAATGTTTGAGTTGTGGAAGCTCAAGATGGAAGATCTATTAGTGAACAAAGATCAGTGGATCGCTGTAGATCCAGGTACTACACCTACAAGAACTTTAGTAGATGACTGGAAAAAGTTGGATCGGAAGGCAAGGAGCACAATTCGACTGTGTCTCTTAGATTCAGTATTACTGAATGTGTCATAGGAAGCTACAACCAAGTATTTATGGGATAAGTTGGGGAAGTTGTATCAGTCTAATTCCATAGTAAATAAACTATTTCTGAGAAAGAAGTTGTATAACATGAGGATGAGAGATGGAGACTTGGTGGTAGATCATTTGAATGCCTTCAAAGCTATGGTAAGTTAGTTAGTATCTATTGAGATTAAAATTTCATATGAAGATAAGTGTATCAGTTTACTGTGTTCTTTACCATACTCGTGGGATAGTCTAGTTGTGGTCATAGGTAGTAATACAACTACCTTGAAGTTTGATGAAGTGGTCTCATCCTTGTTGTTAGAGAAGATGAGACAGAAGAATATGGAAGGATGGAGAACAGACACATTATTTGCAAGAGGACGATATATATATTCATTT
>ML782181.1:664138-681095 GCA_009831015.1 Picea engelmannii
AGTTGGGGGGAATGTTGGGTCGCAAAAATACGACACTTTATTCATCTTTCATATACCATTTGTCGACTTTATTTCCATTTCATTCTTCCATAAAACCATAATTATCATCACTTTCATAAAAACATATGGGTTTACATTTCCATTTTCCAAATTAGTTATTTTAAGTATTTTTAAGAGAATTTGTGACTAAATATTAGAAAATTAACATATTTTCATTATATCTCAAAGTTGGATGAGTTTTGTGATGACTACAGGCATATTTGAAGATTTTCACAAAGTCAAAAATCACCACCTAGATTCAAATTCGAATTTTATCTTCTTTGAAGATGTGGAGATGATCATTCAAGCTCACTTCAAGGAGAAGATCATGGAGATAGAATATCTTATCCAAGATATTTGTGGAGAATTTGAAGGGATAGGTTGAGAGAAAAGTGGATATATAATTATGAGTCTCTTATCTTCATTTATGTATAAATAAGAGGGTTCTCTCCTCATTTCGAAGGAGGCCTCTCTCTAGAAATAGAGAACAGAAGATTGGAACTTTGACTCATAGAGATTTGATTCTAAGATAGTGATTTTCATTATTTTGTTATGAGTTGATAGATTAGATTGTTTATGTGAGCTCACATATGTTTTTCATCTGTCTTTACTTGCTATTTGTTGTGTGTTTGTTATAGATACTTTTCAATAATTTCATGTTTATTTCAATTAGATTTCATTTATGCACTTTCCTGTTTTCATAGATTAATTTTGCATTTGATGCCTTTGAATTTAGATTTAGTTTCTTTCATAGTTAGATTAAGTTGAATTTGATTTCGCAGATTCACTTTGAGTCTCCTGCATAATATAGGAATGAGAACTAGGGTAGATATTTTAACTGTTTCATTTCAAGTTAAGTGTGTTTCCTTTTGAATGTTAGATTAGGCTAGATTTAATTTTTACATGATTTCATAGATTAGTTGCTTAATTTAGATTAGTTACTCATTCAACGACAATAGTTTAATGGTTTCTTTCAAGCAATAGCATAGGCTAGTATACTCTTGCCCTGCATTTCCCATGCTTACACCTTGTAAGTTTACAAACCTCCCGGATTGATAATTTATTGTCGCATTTATAAGCATTAATTTTACTCGATGGGGATTTTTGAGCAGGTATATGTCAAAACCAAGGAAGGAGCATTGGAGAGCAGTAAAAAGGGTTTTCAGGTATTTTTTTGGCACTGCTAGCTATGGATTATGCTACCAGGGAAGACCGATATTGGATAGAGTGTTGTATATACATGGCTTTTTGGATGCAGACTAGGTTGGAGATCTAGATTGTAGGAGATCTACAAGTGGGTATGTGTTTAACCTGTTTGGAGGAGCAATAAGTTGGATGAGCAAAAGACATGATGTAGTGGCACTCTCAACTATAGAAGTTGAATACATGGCAGCCACTCATGCAAGTAAGGAAGCAATATGGTTACAAATATTATGTTCAGGTATTGGGTGGTACAACAAGATGTAAGGATAGATTGTGACAGTCAAAGTGAAATTTTTCTGGCAAAGAACCTGACTTATCATTCAAAGACAAAGCATATTCATATTCAATATCACTTTTTGAGAGACATGGTTGAAGAAAAGAAGGTGTCGATGATGAAGGTGGACACTTTGAAGAATGTTGTAGATTCATTAACAAAATCTATGAGCACTGAGAAGTTCTCTTGGTGTAGAGGATCCATGGGAACTGTTGCCTTGGATTGTTGACTATGTAACCATGTAACCCCCTGTATGAAAAGAAAACAACAAGTGGGAGAATTTGGGGTCTGTGTTATATTCTTTTCATGATTATTAGTGTCACATTTTCCCCTGGGAAACGTGTCACATTTTTTCCTCGGTTTTTGTGTTGCCTTGATTTTTGTGTCCATTGTTGGGCAGTTTTTCGGCACATGGTTTTTTGCCGATGGTTTTCTATTTTTGGTTAAGGAATTAGGGTTGTTGACTAATCCAGGTCATTGGGTTAGGGTTTTGGATGTCGCTGGATCCTATATGTATATTGTATTGTTAACAATGTATCACTATGAATGAATATAGAATATGTTGGTTTTCTTGGTTTGGGTTTCCAAGGGAAAAATCTTTGTGTAATGTTTGTATTTGCCATTGTATCTTTTCTATTCTTTTACTGAAAATATCTTTGCGGTAAATATTGTAAAAGGTTAAATCTGCACTCAAATCTTTCTAAAATTTCTAAACCTAAGGATATATCTATTGAAGAACTTGGACAAGAATCAATTTCAGATTTATTCACTTCCACGCCTAATGAAGATATGGGAAGCCAAGAATGTGGATTAGAATGTGTGCACTTTCATAATTTTGATCATAATTTGGATATAAGTTATTGGTAATTCTTAGGAGATCCAAGCTATGACACATCTAGGGATGGGAGTGTTGATTTTGAATTTCTTGGGAAACCTAATATAATGGAAGTAAAATTAGAATATCTTCATGATCATTTTCAACGAGATTCACAAATTTATGTAGATGAAGTCCACCAATGTTCACATATATATAATTCATAAAATTTTGATATTTGTGAGAAATTTAGCACATCAATTTTTCAACCACCAATGTCTTTGGATGTTGGTGATTTTGCATGTAAATTACAAGATGGAAATGGCGTTTTGTATGTTGGAAAATGTATGGACCAGCATAGTATACAATCAGATGCATGCTATAGGAATTTCCAACCTTCAAAAATAGATCAGACAATGATAATATGCACATAGGAATTAATTTCTAGATCTGAAAATGCATATTGTGATTTATCTTCACGCTCATATCAAGACAATTTTGTAGTGGATGAGTCTAATTGTTCAAAACTTGAGGATAATGAAGTGGAGTGGTTGTTGAAGGATTTTCTTGACCCTTTGTATTTCTCATATATCTTGGGGTATCCGAATGATTATGAAGATTGGAGAGAAGACATACCAAAGTCTCACGGGCTTAAAGATTCACCTATTTCACATGTTACTTCCTTCAGTAATACTCTTTCAATAAATCAATATTGTTCACGAGGATGTCAAAAGGAATATGTTCATAATTTCCATGGATTTTCTTGAATATGAGATTTTTTATTGGTATAGAAAACTTGGTAGAGGAGAAATATCGTCTCTTTTAGATTTCTTCAAGGTATTTCTCAAGAATTGGCTTCCTCTCTATAAAAGGGACAAATGTGAAGGAATTGTTATAGATTTGGGGCATCATGTTGGGCCATCTTCTAAAAGAGATTATTTCAAACCTAGATACCATTGGTTAGAAGAGTGTTGCATGGGTACATTCCTCCTTAGGCATGTGTGTGGTGTTGTTGTTGACTATCCTCATGATGAAAGTCTAGATTTCAACCAAACACCCAAGAAGATCCCCACTTATCCATATCTACTCTTTGATGCCTCCATGTTTTGGTTCATAACCAAACACAAGGGAAAGCTTCATGATGTTGATGAACTCATTAAATGGTTATACTGGCTTTACAATTTCACCTGAAATATTTAATGTCAAGTTTGTTGATTTTTCAATAGGATAGGTTAAGCATGAAGGTCATTCCATTTTATCATTTTTCTCAACCATAGACAATAATTTTGCAGCAACCAAGATCACAAGAAGAAACATCGTGCACAAGAACACAAGAAGTATCATGGGAAACCCTTCTCAACAAGGGAAGAAAACCCAGCCAAATCCTTTGCTATATTCTTCAAGAGAAATACCTTTACCACCAATAAGACCTAGCACACAAGAGGGTGCTCAAACCCTAGAATACTAGCGCCCAAGAGAGGTGCACACTTTTCCAAAGAATATGTACTTGCTGAAATTTACAAACTCACATGAAAGATATGATTCCTCAATGAGGAATTTACCTTTACTTATACTAGACTAAACTTGTCAACAAAAGTGTCTATTGGAACAACAGGGCCAACCTCACTAGCTCATAATATAATTAATATTAACCAGATTAATTATATTTTACATTTATTATTAATCACATTAATGTGGGGTCGACTTGTACCCTTTACATTACAATTAGGGTTACAGGCAGGTCTAACTCTTAAACAATATAGTAAGGGATCATATACACCCACTAGTGCTCATCCACTAGGGGTACATCCATAGGGATTTCTATATCTCTGGCTCACTGCATTACATAGAAGAACCACTTCTTCACTAGTGCTCAACCACTAGGATCGCGTTCATCTGTGCTTGTCCACAGGCACATGCACTCAATAGATCTTCTTTCCCACTGCATTACATAGGAGATTCATCTAGAGTTTCTCGTTAACTCTTCTTCTCAGAGGAGGACAATACATCATATTCATTTTTTTTCTCATGATGATGCACCCAACACTTTGGGATTTCACACGTTCACCTTGTTCTCAGCCATAGGCACGTCCAAATCTGCAGATCTCCTTTCTCACTACGTTACACTGGAGAATCATCTAGAGTCCTTCTCAACTCCCTGTAAGGAGGAGGCCATCTCTACATTCCTGCTCTGTCTTAGATAGGAGCCACACACCCCTCTCAGAGGATTTATCTTAGGTTTGTAAGCTGGAGAATGTCTGATGTAGCTACAATCATCAATAGTCCCTCTCAGCTAGGGAGGCATTTTCCACCAAGCCAAGTCTCTCACAAAAATACTCAAACTTTGTCTTGGCAAGTGGTTTGGTGAAGATATCTATGATCTTTTCATGAGTAGGAAGATATTGCACATGTACTATCTTCATATGCACCATTTATCTGATATAGTGATACTTTATTTCAACGTGTTTCGATTTGTCATGAAACATCGGGTTCTCATAGAGCTTTACACAGCTTTGGTTATCACAATGACTAGTAGTAGGATCCATCTCATGATCAAACAAGTTAGTTAGAAGTTTTTGAAGCCACACTTCTTCACGAACTGCTACACTCAATGCAACGTACTATGCCTCTGCGATGATTAATGCCACAGAGCTTTGTTTTCTGCTACACCAGGAAACCATGGTAGAACCTAAAGTGAAGCAACAACCAGAGGTGCTTTTTCTATATACTGCACTTCCTGCCCAATGTGCATCAGCATATCCTTGCAGGCTCAAGTCCACACTGGAGTTATATCTCAGGCCATAACCAATTGTGCCTCGTAAGTATCTCAATACATGTTTTGTAGTTATCCAGTGTGTTTGTCTCGGTTGGCTCATAAAGTGGCTAAGCACATTTATTGCATAACAAATTTCTGGTCTGGTGTTAACTAGATACATCAGAGATCCAATCAATTTTCGGTATAAGTGTGGATCTACATCTCCTTAATCAGTATCACTCATTTTCTTCAATTCCATTACCACTGGAGTGGGAATGGATTTTCATTATTTCATGTCGAACTTTTTTAGTATTTCCATAGTATATTTTCCTTTGCTCAAGAAAATCTCATTTGTTCTCTACCATACTTCTAGTCCTAAGAATTAGTGTATCAAGCCCAAATCCTTCATTTCAAATTTAGCAATCAATGCTTGTTTGCATTCAGAAATGAGTCTCTCTAAACGAAGTGAGGAAAAGGTCATCCACATATAGGACTAAAATCAAACACTCATTTCCATCAATGTGATAATATAAGTTTGGATCATCAACACTTTTGTTGAAGCCAAAACTCATCATAAATCCATCCATTTTCTCATACCAAGCACGTGGTGCTTTCTTTAGGTCATATAGGGCTTTCTTCAACCTACATACATGAGATATTTCGTTGTGTACAACAAATGCTTCTGGCTGCTCAATATAAACTTCTTCCTCAATTTCAGTATTGAGAAAGTTTGTCTTTATATCCATCTGATGTAGCTTCCAACCGATGGAAGAATCTAGTGCAATGATAGATCAGATGGAGATGTATCGGGCTACTGGTGCAAAATTCTCATCATATTCAACTCCCTCTATTTGTGAAAACCCTCTGGCCACAAATCTTTCTTTGTATTTTCCAATGCCTCCATCAACAACATGCTTGATTTTATAAATCCATTTGGAAGTCACTATAGACTTTCCCTCTGGTCTTGGAACAACACCCCATACATCATTTTTTAATATAGATTGGTATTCTTCAGTCATGGCATCTTTCCATACTTGTTCACTTGAAGCTTCTCCATGACAAGTTGGCTTTGAGTCAATAATGTGGGCCATGGATGAAACATAGCTTGAGAATCTCTTTGGTATTTTTCTCTCTCTGGTTGTTCCTTGTGGGGATTTATGCCCTTCTTCTTCTTGTAGATTTTTTTGGGCCCAAGTAGGCCTTTTATGTCCAACTATAATATATCTAGGCATGTTTCTTGGAGAAAATGAATTGGCTAGAACAACTGGATCAACTGGAGCTATTGGATCATCTGGAATAATATCTATCTCCCTCTGAATTGTTGAAGGAGGAGAAGGTATTGTCACACTATCAATTTCCATCTGAGCTTCTCTGGATTTCTGGAAGGCTAATTCTTCTTCAAAAGTAACATCTTTGCTTACTTCAATTTGTCTCTGACCAAGAATGTAGATTCAATAAGCTTTTGAGGATTCACTATATCCAACAAATGTTCCCTTCCTTCCTGAAGGTTCTAGCTTGGATCTCTTTTCTTTGGGTACATGAAGATACACTCGACATCCAAATATTTTGAAGTGTCCAATCTCAAGCTTCACTCCGGTGAAGGATTATTCTGGAGTAATGTTATTTAGGGTATGATGAAGGCTTCTATTTTGAACATATATTGTTGTTATACACGCCTCTTCCTATAGAGTCATAGGTAGACTCTGGTCATGTATCATTTCTTTTGTTGCCTCAATGATAGTTTTGTTTTTCCTTTCAGCTACCCCATTTTGTTGAGGGTTGTAAGGAACAATGAACTCCCTCTTGATTCCTGCTTCAATACAAAAACTATTGATATCTTTTGAGGTGTATTCTCCTCCATTATCTAATCTTAATATTTTGATTTTTCTTTCAGACTAGTTCTCAATCTGATATTTGAATTCTTGAAATTTTGAAAGGATTCCATCCTTGTTCTTTAGAAAGTAAATCCAGGTTTTCCTGGAGTGATCATATATGAAGAGTACATAGTATAAGTACCCATTTAGAGATGCAATATTCATTGGCCCACATATGTCTGAATGTATGAATTCCACGATTTCCTTGGATCTATTGTCACTTCTTGGGAAGGATCCTTTAACATTTTTTCCAAGGGAACAACCTTTGCAAACACCTTTATGTTGAATCTGTATTTATGGTAGACATGTTACCATTTTCCCTAGAGATGGAAGAGCTCTATAATGAATGTGAGAAAGTATTCTATGCCATAGCTCACTCAAGATGATAGTGTCATGTAATAAGGCTTGGATTGGTTTGATGGTTAATCTGTACAAATTGTTTTCTTGGAAACCAATTACCTTGGTAGAACTTATATGAGAGTATTTATTCCATGAAAGAACTCTTCATTCTGAGAAAGTAATCTTATAGCCTTTGTCTTCCAAGGAAGAAATAGAGACAAGGTTCCTCTTCATTCTGGGGACATACAATACTTCTTCTAATTTAAGCTGCATGTCTGAATCCAGTTGGAAGGTAGAAGTTCCAATTCCTCTTCACATTATATCTGACATCATCTCCAAGAACAACATGTAGATGTGCCTCTTTCTCAACAAAGTGTGTTAGGTGATTTCTAAGACCGTTCATATGTCTGGAAGCACCACTATCCATTAACCAAGTATTATCATTGGTAGGGACCATACCTGAGAGTGATGAGATGTTGATTTCTCTATTTATTTGAGGTCTTGTCTTCTTGGAACTGAGTTTGATTGAATCATCAATCTTTCCCCCCATTATGATTTTTCTCATTTTGGATTCTTCACAAACCCTTGTCAACTAGGCTAGAAAACCTAACGGCTAGGCTAGGCTAGCACTTTTAGGTTTTGTTGGAATTATGACTGCCAAAAATAAGCCTTAGAGAAATATTATAGCCTTGGTAAGCTGAACATCTTCTTCAAAGAGTTTCATAAAACAATTCTGAAATGTTTTGCAGAAATTGGCGAAACCCTAGAAACCCTTGGGCCAAAAAGTCAAAATGATCGAAATTGCAATTTGAGACTTGCTGGAGGTGCATTGAAGGAGGCCATACACACCTATTTCATTTTTATCCTCAATGTCCAAGTTTCAAGTGTTGGAAACCTCAAAAGAGTAGGCTATATAAATTTTCTAGGAACCCTAGAAGGGTCATACGATTTCTGCAGAAGTGAGAGAGGATGGCTGGAAAATGTTTGTCCAATGGGCTCTTCAAGACCTATGATATGATACCACGTTGATTTTTCAATAGGATAGGTTAAGCATGAAGTTCATTCCATTTTAGAATTTGTCTTAACCATAAACAATAATGTTGCAGCAACCAATATCATAAGAAGAAACACTATGCACAAGAACACAAGAAGTATCATGGGAAACCCTTCTCAAAAAGGGAAGAAAACCCAGCCAAATCCTTTTCTATATTCTTCAAGAGAAATATGTTTACCACCAATAAGACCTAGAATGCAAGAGGGTTCTCAAACCCTAGAATACTAGTGCCCAAGAGAGGTGCACACTTTTCCCAAGAAGATGTACTTGCTGAAATTTCCAAACTCACATGAAATATATGATTCCTCAATGGGGAATTTACCTTTACTTATACTAGACTAAACCTGTCAACATAAGTGTCTATTGGAACAACAGGGTCGACCTCACTAGCTCACAATATAATTAATATCAACTAGATTAATTATCTTTTACATTTATTATTAATCACATTAAGGTGGGGCCGACCTGTTGTTGGAATATTGGTTGCTGTCATTGATGTCAACCCTAGTCATTGGTTTTGGACCGCAAGATTGATGAAGGTATTTTTACATAAGGGATAGTGCATAATCAGACACAACACCCATGAATGGATAGTATACATCATGTTGTTTCTGGTGGTAGGTGGCATGTCACGTGGATCCTCATGGTTGAGGAGAAATGAATTTTTGAAGATGACAAAGTGAATTGAAGAAGGAAGTACAGGTCGACCCTGAAGATAATTAAAGAAAAGAATTACAAAATAAGAAAGTGTCAAGTCGGCCCTAATGTTAAAAGGAAGTGACATAAATGGTATAAACACATATCATTATACATTCATTTTACACACACAAGTCGAATTTCAGAGGAAATCTGAAGTAAAAAAGGCCAGATTTCAAGGGAGGATGAAGTCTTTTGGTGATGTGTTCTAAGGTATGTTATTTACAAGTCATCTTACCATTTTCACTATAATATTTTTATAGAAATATTCATATGGTGAAATTGGTATGGTATTGAGAAGACATGTCTATGTACATGTGGTAAAAATTTCATCTCTTTATTCGCTATAATTTTGGAGATACACTCTGTGGAAGATAGGGTTTTTGACTAGTCATGAAGCTAGTCATAAACATGTGTTCCGGGTAAAATAGTCATAACTTATTCATAGAGAATCCAAATGAAGTGAGACCAATTTCATTGGAAATATTGCGGGTTGTAGTTTCTTGTGTGCTAATTTCAGATTCTGATGTTAAATATTGAGCATGGGGCATTATGTACAAGTTCGCTCTCCTGAATAAACCAGAATTGAATAAGGTCTACCATTCTCTCTATAACTTATTTTTGGGGAGGATTCAAGGATGGAGAGGTCAACCCTCTCTTTATATTGGAAGATTGTATCTTCCTTTTGTAGGTTTATCCCTCCCTTTATATTTGGAATCTGTAGCTACCTTTGGAAGTCATTACTTCCCTTGAACAATAATTATTGGTTATTTCTCACATATTGTGCATGGTGTATTATGGTGTATTGGTGTAATTCTTCTAATATTGTTCATTGCTCATTGGATATAATTGAATATATAATCAGGTTGAAGTTTAAGTTGAATTTTTTTTAAATTTTACTTGATATTGATTCACCCCCCTCTCAATATCAACACCTGTACCCTTTACATTACAATTAGGGTTATAGGAAGGTCTAAATCTTGAACAATATAGCAAGGGATCTTATACATCCACTAGTTCTCATCCACTAGGGGCACATCCACAAGGATGTATATATCTCTGGCTCACTGCATTACACAGAAGAACCACTTCTTCACTAGTACTCAGCCACTAGGATAACATTCACCTGTGCTCGTCCACTCAACAGATCTTCTTTCCCACTGCATTGCACATGAGATTCATCTGGAGTTTCTCATCAACTCTTCTTCTCAGAAGAGGACAATACATCATATTCATTTTTTTTCTCATGATGATGCACCAAACACTTTGGCATTTCACAAGTTCACCTTGTGCTCAGCCGCATACACGTCCAACTCTGTAGATCTCCTTTCTCACTGCGTTACATAGGAGAATCATCTGGAGTTCTTCTCAACTCTCTGTAAGGAGGAGGCCATCTCTACATTCCTACTTTGTCTCAGATAGGAACCACACACCCCTCTTAGGGGCTTTCTCTCAGGTTTTTAAGCTGGAGAATGTCTCACGTAGCTGCAATCATCAACAAAGTTAACCCTGTAGGAGTAGGAATGAATAAGCTCACTTGAGCGATAGATTAAGATAATTGTGTGTTTCATTTCCATGCTTGTTATTTGTGTTCTTTCTTTACATGCATTTTCTTTCACTTAGAATAATTTTTATTTCCAACATATTTTGATTTTATCTCATGGTGGACTAGGGTGATTATTTTTCCCTTTTTTATATTGGTAATATTCATGGGCCAAGTGTTATATGTGTGTGTAGATTACTAGCTTGACCGATATTTTGGAAGTCTCATGCACTCTTCTCCTAAGAGTACATGTCCTTGATTTGGATATAGGTTTTCTCCCTCATAGGGTAAGAGGAGATTGTGATCACAAATGGGTAACTAGTACCTAACCCACCCTTTCAATGATGTGTTGTTCCAATTCACATAATATGTGAGAACTCTTGCTCAATCCTTCAGAGATCGGATTCATGACATGTTTCATCCTTTTCCAAATGATGGCCTCACAATGGACTAGGCCAGTCAACCCCAATCGCCTCATTTATGGCTTATAAACTCACCTCATACACCTCATATGGTTCATGCACATGGATATAGTACACTATGCTTTCATACACATGGTCATGGTACCTTGCTTAGTTGTTTCACTTCAATTTATTTACTATGGTTTCATGTATGGGTTTCTTACTTATACATGGTGACATGGTTTCTTATATGGTTGTAACTATGGTAAACATTAGGTGTGATCTGATAGCACATTGTAACACTTACAATTTTATCATTTTGCCTCGTCATACCGTGGGGGACATAATTTTCCTTTAGAGAAGTGTCATCATCTCTTGAGTCAAGTTGTACTACTAGAGACCTAGGAAAGTTGTAGAGTGTCCATATCCCAAACCATACTTGACACTTTCCATCTTCCCAAATATTCCATTTTCCCGCTCATGGTTGTCTTCTCATATGTTATGCATTAAGGTCTATCTTTATTAGTCCTATGAGGAAAGCCTCATCTTAAGAGCTATAAGATTGAGGGGAAAAAATAGAAAAATAAAAGCCAAATAATGAAGCTTAAACTCTACCACCTCACTATGAGGATAATGCTCCAAGTCCCATGCTTAATAATTCATATACAAAGAAAAGGGACTATAAAGAAAACAAAGAAAATGAAAGAAAAAATGAAGAAAAATGCAAGAAAAGGGGTAGTAAGAAACAATGCCAAGGAAATGGTAACGCTAAAAATGCTTCCTCATATTTAAAGGAACTCATATGTATGAACATATTTAAAGGCCTTATGTCTAGCTATGTAAGTGAACTCATGAACTTACCCACCTTTGTCATGCCATATATCATATGCACATACTCCTAACTTAGTGATCTAGGAAATACCTCTTAGTATTAAGAATTTTCACATGTAATAGAGTTAAGGTTGTCTCACCATGGTAAAACTTAAGAAACTTATAAAATTAAACTAATGTTGTGGTGTTTCTAGAAGAGATCACTTAGTGTGAACTACTTAATGACTTGTATACTAAGGCCTGACTTGCCACTATGAGTGGGTTCCCTACATTGGGATTCATGTACTTGCATAAAAAGTTGCATCTATTACTTGGGATACATGTACTATGCATTGAGATTTGTGTACTTGCATTAGGATCCATGACATTGCATTGGGATCTGTGACACTACATTGAGATCTATGATACTGCTTTGGCATCCATGTACCAACATATGGACTTGTATATTTTCATTGGGATTCATGACATTGCATTAGTATATATGTATCTACATTGGTATACATGTACATTCATTGGGATATATTTCATTGCATTTGGATTTGTGAAAATGCATTGGACACTGTGACAGGGACTCTATATCATCACATGTTCCTCCTATAGAATATTTTGGAGGGTGCACCTTCTTCTTGGGGAGATTCCCTCACATGTTGTTAGGGACCTAACCTCCCTAACCCCTCACGTAGGTACAATAATATATTTTCCATGTAATAAAGGTCGATATTAATAATAAGGCCTAGTAATAAGGAAGAATAAGTCAAATTTAAGAAGACCTAATAGAAGCTTCCACTTCTAGAAAGATCTTCCTCTAGATTGTTCTTTCGGTAGATATATTTATTATAAATAGGAGTCGAGGCATGAGAAGTATTTGTCTTGAGAATTATTGTAATAGAGTGTTTCTCTATTGGAGGTTGCCCCGTCAAAGAGGCTAGTGAACATTTCTCTTGTTTCAATAAAGGTATCATTTTGGTGTGATATTCTCTATATTTTGTTGTTTCATTGGTAATTTCTATGATATTCTTGTTCTACTCAATATAACATAACCAGGTGCATAACAAGTGGTATCAGAGAACTTTCATGGGTATGGATTGTGGGTAAAATAAATTTTCATGGTAGATACGTGCTTCGTCATCTTTAAACTGCAATGATTTGTTGTTCAACACATAAATCCATGGTCGAGGAAGCATACATGTAGGAAATACAAGAGGTTTTTAAGCTCACATTGCTGCACACCCTTGTAATCCTTGTTGGTACCCCTTCGAGTGGTAGCACATTAGACAACACTTGTATACGGACTTTCCCAAGAATCTTAAACCATGTTATAGACCAACCAATCGACTGCCTGACTGCTATAGTTCCACCAAGAAAAACACTCCGGAATATACTCTCTATTACCTGGGTAATCAGGTAGTACGACTAAGGGTGTGGTCTAACATCCTTAGTTGGTTCCCTAAGATATTCAGTAAAGTACTATTGTTCGACCCCACACATATATCAGAGATCTATAGAAGAGGTAAAACCCTTGTTTGTAGGAACCCTGAACACCCCAACCCTTGGGATGGAAACATAACAGAAAAGGAATAGACAAGATATATTGTCATGCAACCTTGCCTCCTACATTATGGTTGTGAAATTAATACACAATTCTTCATGTTAAGAATTTGGGACTTATCCCATTGAATTACTCTTTTCGTCTTGATCACAGTGATACCTATCATTTTTCATGTTTTCCCTGTGATCTCGACCCCCTCCTTGCCCCCTTATTTGGGACCTGTCCCATTGGATTCCCCTTTTTTCCCTAATCATTGTGATACCCTTCCCCCATAACGCCTTTTTTGTGCAGACCCACTTGCCCCCTTCTTACCATCGCCCACACACATAGCCAAGACCTTTAAGCACACTTCAATACCTTATCATCTGATCTCTCCACATCCTAGAAGGAATTGTGGCAAATCAATGTCAATATTTCCACAATCACTTCCTCCATGCATTCCACCATAGAAGCCAAAATGGTATCCCTGAAATAGGACATGAAAAAGGACCTTTCTACCCACATGGAAATCCAACTTGAATCCATTGTGAGCCAACTCTTTGCCAAACTAAATATTCATAGAGACCTTCCCTCATTTGACCTACCTTTGCACCTTGAAGGTGATACTTCCTCCACTTCTCAAAATTTTCAATCTAATCACTTTCAGCATAACCTACACCTTCCTAGAGTGGATGTGAACAAATTTCATGACTCAAACCCCACAGATTGGGTCACCCAAATGGAAAACTACTTATATTTGCATGGCATTATTGATGAGTTGGCCAAACTCCTTTATTGTGTTCTTCATTTGGATCATGAATGCTAGAAATGGTGGAAATGGAATAGAAAGGAACACCAAGGGTATGTGGCTTGCACATAGTTTGTTGTAGAGCTTTATCACCACTTTGACACTGACACCCATCATTTAGGCCATTTTACCAAGTTGAAACAAATGGGCCCAGTGGAAGAGTTTATAGCTTTCTTTGAGAAATTGGATTTCAGAATAGAGGGCATGACAGATTCTTTTTTCAAGGAATGCTTTATCAGTGGCCTCAAGAATGAAATACGTGCACATGTCCTCATGGCTCTCCCCTAGACTTGGTTGGAAGCTACTAAAAGGTACAAGGAAGCACAACAAGTAGTCTCATCCAAAACATGAAAAACACCCTTCATTCCTCTCCCTAAACCCATCCTTACCTCCCCTCCTTCCACTCCCCTCAAGATCTAGAAATCAACTCAGGCCGAAATGGTTGAATGCCAACTTAAGGGTCTTTGTTATAATTGTGATGACAAGTATTTTTTGGGGCACAAGTGTGAGGAACATAAGATTTTTATGGCTATGAATGAGGATGTTTTTGAAGAAGAGTTTGATGTTTCCCATGTACCTAAGCTATCCCCATCAGCTGATCTTAATATACCCTATGATCCACCAGAAGATGAACCATTGATTTCCATGAATTCACTCACTGGGTTATCTGCTCCCCAAACCCTCAAGTTAATTGACTACATTAAGAACCAGAAAGTCATCATTCTATTTGACAGTGGGAACACCCATAATTTTATTCATCTCCACATTTCCCAAGAATTCAATTGCTATATCTGTCCAATTAATAATTTCCAAATCATGATTGCCAATGGGGGTTCCACAAAATGTGGAGGGCATTGTGAAAATGTGTGCCTCCAAATTGGTCATTACCACCCAAAATCTCATATGTTTTCTATTGACATTGGTGGTTGTGACATTGTACTTGGTTTTGAATAGTTACATAGTCTAGGCCCTATCACCATGGATTTCTATAAATTAACCATGAAATTCCAGTGGGAGGGCCAACAACACCAATTCCAAGGCATCACATGAGGGTCACCAGAGATCATCAGTTCCCACCAAATGGAAACGCTCCTCAAAAAAGGTCATTTTGGAATTATTGCCTAACTTCATTCCATTCAAGCAATTGAGACACCCTCTGTACATACTAAATTCCAATCTATCCTCTCCCAACACCAAGTTGTGTTTCAAACCCTTGGGGACTTCCCCCTTATCGAGGTGTCCATGATCATTCCATTCCTCTAGTTTTGGATAGTCTTCCTCCAAATTTTCATCTGTATCACCATCCCTTCACCCAGAAGAATGAGATTGAGAATAGTGTTCAATAATTGCTAGAAGTCGATGTCATCAGTCCTAGTACCAGCCCCTATTCTTCTCCAATCATCATGGTACTCAAGAAAGAATGTACTTGGCGTATGTGTCATAATTTTTTCACCATCGACAAACTCACCATCAAAGAAAAATTTATGATTCTTGTCATTGATGCCTTTTGGATGAATTAAGTGGTGCTCAGTATTTTACCAAACTTGATCTCCACTCTGGCTACCACCAGATTCATATGAAAGAAGAAGACATTCCCAAGACTACATTCAGAACTCATGAGGGTCACTATTATTTCTTGGTTATTCCATTTGTCCTCTGTAATGCTTCCTCCACTTTTCAAAGTCTCATGAATCATGTCTTTTGTCCTTTCCTCCATCATTTTTTCTTGGTTTTCTTTGAGGATATTCTCATCTATAGCAAAACTTGGCAACCCCATCTTGCCCATGTGGATCTATTTCTCTAGCTATTGTCCTGACACAATTTTTTTCTTAAGTAGCCTAAATGTGCTTTTGGAGCCTATGAAGTTGATTACTTGGGACATATCTTCCACAATGATGGTGTCAGGGTGGATCCGAAGAAAATTGAAGCTATGCAGGATTGGCCATGCCCGAAAACTCTTAAAATTTTGTGTGGATTCCTTGGTTTGATGGGATATTATCACAAGTTTTTTTCATAATTATGGAAAAATTGCAACTCCCCTCACAACACTCATTAAAAATAATTCTTTCAATTGGACTCCAATATCCAACGATGCCTTCCAAGATTTGAAAGTGGTTATGTGCACTACTATTTTTTTGGCTCTCCCTGACTTCAACAAGACCTTTGTACTGGAGCGTGATTCCTCGAGGAAATGCATTGGGGTTTTCCTCGTGCAAGATGGTCTAACTTTTGGCTTTCACTAGAAAACAATTGTTCGAGCGCCATTTAGGTCAATCCACCTATGAAAAGGAAATGTTGGATATTCTGCACATTGTAGATCTCTGGCGTCCTTATCTCTTGGGGCAACACTTCCAAATTAAAACTAATAATCAAAGCCTCAAGTATTTTCTGGAACAAATAATTTCTTCCCCGGAGCAACAAAAATGAGTAACCAAGTTGTTTGGATATGATTATGAGATCATCTACAAAAAAAGAAAAGAAAATGTGATGGTTGATGCCCTTTTTAGGAAATATGAAGAAGACGGGTCCCTTTTTTTCCCTCTTTTTCATTGTTGTAGATTGGCTTTAGGAGGTTCGTCGGGAATGGTTGTAAGACCCCAAACTTGCAATACTAATACAAACACTACAGTAAGATCTACAATATTCTCCAAGGTACTCGTGGCACCATGAAGAGCTTTGTTATAAATGTCACTTGTATTTAAGAAAGCAACTGAACCTTAAATCCATCGTGCTCTCTGATTTTCATGCTTCACCTACAACTGGTCATTCTAGTTTTACCAAAACCTATGAACAGGTCA
>ML782181.1:681135-710955 GCA_009831015.1 Picea engelmannii
ATACATGTCAACATAATAAGGGAGACACAGTCAAATCTTCAAGAACACTCCAACTACTTTTGATTCCACCTACTATTTGGACAGATATTTCTATGGACTTCATTGTTGGCCTACCTAAATCAAGCAATAATTCAATCACCATGGTAGTAGTGGATCATGTTTCCAAATATGCTCATTTTGTGCTCTTCAAAATCCATTCAAAACATCCACCATGGCTCATATTTTTATGAATAATATATTCATACTCCATGGAATGCCTCATTCTATTGTTTGTAGCCGTGATCCAAATTTCACCATCACTTTCTGGCAAGAATATTTATGACTCCAGGGAACCCAATTGCATCTCAGAACAACATATCATCCTTAAACTGATGGACAAACTGAAAGCGGTCAACAAGTGTTTGGAAACTTATTTGAGATGTTTTGCATCTAACAGACAAAATCAATGGGTTCAATGGTTACCCCTCATTGAATGGTGGTACAACACCTCTTACCACATCGCCACTCACATGACTCCCTTTGAAGCAATCTATGGACAAAATTCACCCTCAGTTCTATCATACATGCCTAGTTTCTCCAAGGTTCAACAGGTGAATTAAACTCTTACAGTATGCATAGCCATTCTCTGTACTCTCAAAGAAAATTTGGTCATGGCTCCAAATCGCATGAAACAACAAGCAAATTAGGGTTGTTCTAAACGTGAATTTGTTGAAGGGGACCAAGTGTTTCTTCATCTGCAAGCTTATAAACATACTTTACTCAAAGCTCAACACTGTCAGAAACTCAACACAAAATTTATGTTCCTTATCGTATTCTTAAGAGAGTGGGGCCAGTGGCCTACCTGTTAGAGTTTCCCAATCACTCTAAGCTCCACCATGTTTTCATGTTTTTTGATTAAAGAAAGTGCTCAACACTAGGTTCCATATTCAAACCAGTCTACCTGAGTTGGATGAAGAAGGTTCCATTTGGCTGTAGCCACAAGAAGTCTTGGACCAGCGCGAGCATCGCCTCTGCCAACAAACTATCAAGGAAGTTTTAGTTTAGTGGAAGGAAACATAGGTAGAAGATGCCACCTAGCATTTGGCTACCATTCTGCAACAATTTCATCATCTCAAGCCTTGAGGACAAGGATTTTTTTAAGGGGGAGGGAATGTTAGAGAGTTAAAACCCCTAACCCCTCAAGTAGGTAGAATAATATATTTTCCATGTAATAAAGGCCAATATTGATAAATAAGGTCTAGTAATAAGGAATAATACGTCAAATGTAAGAATACCTAATAGAAGCTTCCACTTCTAGAAAGATCTTCCTCTAGATTGTTCTTGTGGTAGATAGATTTAGTATAAATAGGAGTCGAGGGAATGAGAAGTATTTGTCTTGAGAATTATTGTAATAGAATGTTTCTCTGTTGGAGGTTTTCCCATCGAAGAGGCAAGTGAACATTGCTCTCGTTTCAATAAAGGTATCATTTTGGTGTGTTATTCTCTATATTTTTTTGTTATGTTGGTAATTTATGTGATATTCCTGTTCTACTCAATATAACATAACCAAGTGCATAACACATATGTAGGTTTGTTGAGTTATTTACACCCTTTGGGACAACACATGTGAGTTGGTTGGAGTTTGTTAGAGGTTTTTACACTTCATTGGACCATTTCTTGAGTTGGTTGAGGTGGTTGAGTTAGTTGGAGCATTGGAGACCCACATGTGTGATGTAGCGACCCTCTCTCTTGACCTTATCTTCAACACATGCAAGTTATTTGGGGCATATATTGGAACACACCTCTCTTCTTTGACTCACTCATCCACATATGTGTGTGGTTAGAGGTTGTTAGAGGTTTGTTAGAGAACTTTTTGGAGGGTACACTCCTCATGAGCATATTTATGAACACATGTGTGGTTGTTAGAGTTTGTTAGATCATTTTTGGAGGGCACATTTGTTCCTTGGAACATTCACACTTGCTTGAGGTAGTTTTGACCATTTTTTTGGAGGGGGCAACTTGTTTGAGGATTTTGTTGTAAATGTCACATTTAGTCCACCTTATTATATTGTTTTTTACTCTATCCTCTCTAGTTGGTTAGAGAGTTTATATTTTTGAGAATGGGAGGTTAGAGATCTATTATTATTTTATTTGGGGGGTTGTTCAGCTCTTATCCTATGTAAATATCCCCCTCCTCATTGTAATGTTGTTAGAAAACATTAGATAAATGTTTTCCTCACTCTTGCATAAGTATTGGTTCACAACATTATCTTGTCTTGAGGATATCTTGTCTAGGCTGCCATTGTAGATATTGTTTTCTTACATTTTTATGGAGGACAAAGGAGACACAAGGCCATAGAGGAGCACCATGCTACATTGGAGGAGCATATAGTGGTAAGGTAATTCCTATCCTATAGTCTTTGTTCATTTAAATTTTGTTTAACTTGAGATCCAATATTCCTTATTTCACTCTTGTGTGCCCATACACATTTTTGGATTAACCCACATTTGGATTCATTTGGAACAATTGTTTATGAACTACACCTAGATGTTTCACTAATAAGGGTGAATTTACACCTTCACACACTTAAATCCAGTACTATTTCATGGTTATGGATGGATGATATCTTTAGGTGCTAAGTGAATACTAAATCTTCTCTTACATGTGCATCTACAACTATCTATGGTGTGATTATTGGAATTAATTAAATCTGGAATTTAATCCTAAAGAAAGTCATAACTTTCAACACAGTTTACATCTTTAAGAGTTAATTTATGTTACATTGATCACATACATCTCATGGTGTTGTTTACAATTCATGTGCAATCTTCCTTGACTTAATTTTCAGCATTGCATCAATAATCAACCCACTACTTTAACCCCACTTCTATTTTTGAGCATGTTGTTTACTTTCACTTGGTTTATCAAATATATGGGATAATGTATCATTATATCAAAATCTGGTTTCATACTTGTGTTACACATTATTTTCGTCATCCCTATGACCGTTAATTATGTAAACCTATATGTTGCCTTCAGAGGGGTCAATGGCCTAAGTTCCTGAAGAGAAAAGTTCTTCTCCCTTCTCTCTTCAGGAACTCAAGCCACTAACCCCTCTAAAGGCAACATATAGGTTTACATCATTAAAGGTCATAGGGATGACGAAAATAATGTGTAACAAAGAGCCCCCCAAAGTATGAAGTTAGAACAGAGTGATAACTGAAATACTTTTTCAAGTGTGTGTAGGGAACAAGGAACAGTCGGTCGGAAACCTGCCAACAAACAAGGAAATACAGTACAATAATACATCATCACTGAGGTAGGCATTCCCATACTCATAATACAAATGACTCAGAGCATAAATTCCGACATGCAAAGATCCATGTCAAGTAATACAAGGGCATGGCCACCAAACATACACCATGGATCCATGCCATTATGAATCAAATCTGAACATAGCCACCAAAAATACACTGTGGATCTATGTGTTAAAGTTTAAAATTTGAACATAGCCACCAGACATACAATGTGGATCTATGCAATAGTACACTAAAAATAATCCAACGCAACCTGGATCTGTCAGAAAATATCCAGGGTCTTCATCTCCACCACTCTATAGTACGAATCTAACCATGTGAAGACATGTGATGAAGTCGAACATGGTAGAAACCACTTGATTACCAGTCATTAGTGTATACCATTAACAAGTGCGAGGGAAATCACCATTAATGTCAATGACTCCCAAGGTACACTAGTACAATCCAACGAATGTGAATAAATGAGCTGAAGTCGAACACTCAGCGGAATCTCCCGATCAGGGGTCAATAATGAAAACCCACTGTCAAAAGCGAGGAAACATGCCATTGAGGCATGCAAGTTCCAAGGTACCAATTAGTTTCTAAGTCTAATTCCTGGATAATGAATTGAAGTCGACAGGAAAAGACTCGTCACAGGAGGGCCTTAATGTATCCCACATCAATGACTTGAAACAAATAACAAGATTTGATGTAGGTCAGAGTAACAAGTGATTTAGGACTGACTCAGGGATGGACGACGCAATAGAAGGCTTAAAGACTAAAAAAATGGCCGACACAACAGAAGGCTTTTCGAGTTGAACTTCATTTTGAACATATTGATGACATGACAATTGTCTTGGAAACACTGACTCAACAACAGGGATCACATACCAATTTGTAATCTTATAAAGGAGTATGATCCAGAGACAAGTGGATCTTCCAACCTAGACACACGGTGAGTGAAAGGGTGTCATGTTCAAAAGCGACTCTTCCATGGAATATAGGTTTAGACATATTTCTTTCCCAATTTTTCCCCCCACCATTTATGGCGAGTACCTCTTTATTTTTACGCAAGCTTGAGGAGGATAACATATTCTTGTCAATTTAAGCTCATCCTACGGACGAGTCCCTCGGTGTATGTTTAAGGAACCCTAGGAAGGAGTGGTTCAGTCCCATAAGGGCCTTTTGATGTTTGTTTAACGAGTCCAAAGATAGAAAACTCAGGGGGTTTTCATGTTTTGAGAGTCTGAAAAACACTTAAGAAAACTCTCCTAGTTCCTTCTTCGTAAATTAGTTCGATGAGATCGAAAAAGTGATAAAATATCACTCATCGAACATTTTCTTCAAATACTTTTACGAGTGTGAAAAGAACAAGATCGCTTGGCAATATTTTCATGTTTAGAGAGTCTGAAAAGAGTTTAAAGGGAACTCTAGGGGGTTCCTTTTTCGTATAACCTTTATAAGTCTGAAAAAGTGATAAAAGTATACTCAGTTACATTCTCATTGATTTATGAGAACACGAAATAACAAAGACTAATCTAGGTAACTTGTTCTCATGTATTTACGAGCATGAGAAAGAACAAAGACTAAGCTCAGGATTGTTTTCATTTTTACGCAAGCTTTAAAACAAAACAAAACTATGCTTGGGATAGATTTTATTTTTTACACAAGCTTAAAAACTAAACAAAACTATGTTTGAACCTGGTTTCATTTTTACACAGGCATGAACCAGAGGAAACTATGCTTGGACCTGGTTTCATTTTTACACAAGCTTGAACCAAAGGAAACTATGATTGAGGTAAGTGGTTTCATTTTTACACAAGCTTGAACCATAGAAAATTATGCTTGTACTTCCCAATGCATAACACATGGATGGTTAGTACTTAGCCCCCATCTTAAGAAACTAGCATCTCTACTTCAGCATGAAGTCCAGAGGCTAAAAGTATTTCCCCCCAAGCTTTGTTTCATCCAATGACAAAGGTAGAGGAAATGAAGCTTCAAATACTAGACGAAGGACTTGACTAAAACAGAGAGGGGAAAATTGTTTCATTTTTTTTTAACGAGCTTGAAATAGGAGAAGAACTATGCTCGAGAATCCAAGTTCAATCCCTAGACCTATGTTTCATTTTTTAATGAGCTTGACACATGAGAAGAACTATGCTCGTAACCTCTATTTCATTTTTTAAGGAGGTTGCCACAGAGACGAAAAAACTATCCTTGTAAGTGGTTCCATTTTTTAACGAGCTTGAAATCAGAAAACCATGCTCAAAGACCTTTGTTTCATTTTTTAATGAGGTTTCCTCAGAGACAAAAAAACTATCCTCGAAAGTGGTTTCATTTTTTAACGAGCTTGAAATCATAAAACCAAGCTCAAAGACCTTTGTTTCATTTTTTAACGAGGTTGCCTCAGAGACACAAAACTATCCTCGAATCTTTTCTTGATCATGGATTCCAAGGGGACAATGCTCTGGAAGGACACCATGTCAAGGGACAAAACTCAATCATGGCTTCCAAGAGGTCTTCACTGGAAAGAAGAAACACACTCTGGAAGGACACCATGTCGAGGGTCGCGACAGGAGTAAAGAGATTAGGCTCTAACAAACCTATCGAAGAGATCACCATGTCAACTATTGGATCTAAGTTATTAGAAGTTGAAGTCATGGGAAACAACGCCACATAATTTACCTGTGGCGGGGGCGATACTGTATGCATATAAGAACCATTTAGGGAGGCAATCTATTCGGAGTCAATGAATGAAAGTTGATCAACAGTCACAATTCTTCCATCGTGAGGGAAAGAAATCACACTAAAAATAGTGGACACAATAGCTTTCATGGCATAGACATAATCCCGCCCAAGAAGTAAAGTGAAATCCAAGGGATCTTGGACTACCATGACATCAACAAAGAAAGTTTTCCCTCCCAAAGTTACAGGAAACTGAGGAAGGGTCCCTAAAGGTTGACTAGTTATTCTGTTAAAAGATAACAGATTTTGTGTAACCGGTGCAAGCGGAGGACAACCCAAAGCTTGCCAAGCAAAAGAGGACAAAATACTAATGGATGCACCTTCATCTATCAGTGTTTGAGGAACGTCTCGACCACAAACCTGTACTGTAATCTGGAAAGGAATGTGAGAGGGAAGACAAGGTCCAGTTAGCACACCCCAATCAAAATGGATGGCCTCATAACTTGGAGGGGGTTCCATGGGAGAAGGTGGAATAGCCCCTGGCATGGTAGATTCTGTATCAATGAGAAAAACATGGGCAATATTAGGTTTACTCTCTAGCAGGAGAGTAGGATCAATCGATGAAGATATCAGATCAACCACTTGGGTTGCATTCGCCAAGGGGAGAATGGGGTTGATAGATGGAAACGGATCGACCACTTGGGTGACACTTTCTAACAGGAGAGGGGGATCAACCGAGGATGGGATCATATCGACCGCTTTAGTTTCACTCTCTGAGGGGAGAGCAGGATTGACCAAGGATGGTATCGGATCAACCACTTTGTCAACTAGTTCAACTAAGGACGTGACCAGATTAATGACATGATCAATCGAATTGACCAGTGAAGGGACCGGAGTGATCATTCCATCAACTATAGGGGGGTCAAGAGTAATCTTGTGATAAGCAGCTGGAAGTTGAGGCTGTGAAACAATCATGTCTTCCAATAATTTTGAGGCTTCATCCATACAAGGGCAAAGGTGAGTGATTCATAATGACATGGATCCACGGTGTATATTTGATGGACATGCCCTTGTATTACTTGACATGGATATTTGCATGTCAGAATTTATGCTCTGAGTCATTTGTATTCTGAGTATGGGAATGCCTACCTCAGTGATGATGTATTATTGTACTGTATTTTCTTGTTTGTTGGTAGGTTTCTGACTGACTGTTCCTTGTTCCCTACACACACTCAACAAAGTATTTCAGTTATCACTCTGTTCTAACTTCATACTTTGGGGGGATCTCTGTTACACATTATTTTCGTCATCCCTATGACTGTTAATGATGTAAACCTATATGTTTCCTTCTGAGGGGTCAGTGGCCTAAGTTCCTGAAGAGAGAAGGGAGAAGAACTTTTCCTGAGAAAAGAAGTTGCATTTTCCTTTGTAAAAACCCTATAAAAAGGGCAGTTCGTAGGTTGCATTATAGCTAGGGTGCGAGAATGCTTGATTCTCGCAGGCTGCATCATAGCTAGGTCGCAAGGAGTTCGTAGTCTGCTCTATAGGCAGGGTGCGAGAATGCTTACACGTGGGAAAAATGAGTGTTTTCTTGAATATTATAGAAGGAGAAACGTCAATGATGAGGTGGCATGCGAATGGTTTGGATCTTACTCGCTTTCATGATTTAGTGGGATCATCCTAACCTCCTCACCTTATCCTGTTCAGATTATAAAAGGAGAGGATCTCTCATGGAGAAGGGATAAGTTGGATTTGTATTGGAATTATTAGCTTGGTTGGAGTGTCTTTAAGTTTTTCCTTTGTCAAGATAGATTATGAGTATTATCAGATCTATGCTCTCAGAATTCTTGGAATGGAAGTGTGTTGGGAACGAAGGACGGTTGGAAGGGATCTTATGACATCAAGGCCACGGTTGTAATCTCTCTTTCACATTTAATATGATACAGTAATATGATTCTTTCCTATAAATCTTATTGTGTTTTATTGTATGATTCCTTGATCACATACATAGGTTTATATTGAGTTTATGCTATTACTATCACTTTGGTTGGTTGCGTTCTTTTGTAGGATCATCATTGTATGAGTGTTGGAAAAGAGCTAGGATGGCAATAGAAAGAGGAAGCGTCATTTAAATGGTATGTCACCTATCCCTCTTTAGTTAGTAAATTCAATATTTAAAACTTAAGGAAAGCATCATGTTCTGGTGTGTTTTGTTCTAGATCTAGGTGGATCTAGGGAGATCAGTTAGTGTCCGCACCTACCGATTTATCTGATAACAACTTGCTAAATTGTGGTGAAGATAACCTATTGCTAAATTTTCATGGTTTACAATATTTTTCACTTGATGGTTTGAGTAATATTGTGGCATAATTACTCTTCACTCTTGTTCTACTCTATAGCAAGTTATCACTCTCATGTTCTAAATAACACACAATGAGGTTTCCAAATTTCATGTGTCCATTGGTTATCTGTATCAACAAATTGGGTATTTAATCATTTACTTTCTCATGGACATAATTACCTTGATGTACTTTATTTTCATGATGCATTATTGGGTTGAATTAATTCCTTAAGAAAATCACACTTAAAGTTGTTCATTTCACTTAAGCAATTTCCATCTTATAACTTAAATTAACTAAAGCCTAAGACTCCACCATTAATAACAATGATTGGGCTTAGTTGATCCTTTAGGGATACCCCCTTGGCTAGGAACCATTTCCTTAGTCTGGAGTGAGAGCCAAGGCCATTGAGGTGACAATGGGTGGCTCTCCTAATAGTTGTATTTGGGTTCTCAACATTTATGCTTAGGACTTTTTACACCTAGTGAGAACTTGAGCAGTAACAATACATTTTCAAGGAAAAGGTATTGAGGGAGATACCAAATTTCTAAAAATCATTCCCATTCAAAATCCACTTGATGGATTGCTAAAAGATAAGGTGGGATACAAATGAACAAATACACATGTGTGTACACACACATAATCACTTTACCTATAGTAAGAAATAGTTTCTCCTATTGTTAAAAGAACTATAGAACCGTCATCACTAAGGACTTTTACCTTGAAAATATTGAGGCATTCCCTCAATATTCTACAAAATCAATTTTAATAAAGCTTCATGGAAAAACACCAAGAAAGTTGGAAAGGGAGAAGTTATTGTCATTTAAACTTAAAAACATTAAGAAATGAGAGCTATTCTCATTTAGAATTAAAAAATAGGTATTTGATAAGGCCTCAAACAAAAGGATGAATTTATTGCTCTTTATCTTGATTTAAATGTACTTAAATATTCAAGCTGGATATGTAAAAATATAATTTTGATTCTTGTTAAGATATTTATATTTGCATTGTAACAATATTTCTATATAACTAACACATACACATCAATAGTGGATGGTGAACGTCGATAGGAATCACCATCAGTTAACCATTTTAGAGAAGGGTCCCCATCCCGATCCTTTATATATCAATTTACGATATGCCAATGAACAGTAAGTTTGTAGATCGATGAACAATAAATGTTAACGCAATGGTTTTTCTTAGAAATGTAATATTGCCAAATCCTTGATTAGGCGTTTGAAATTATTTTAACTGATTCTCACATTGGGGTGAAAGTATTTAAACAATATCGACTTTAAAAATGTTTCTTAAAATTTATATTTCACGAAAAACTTTAAAGACAAATAATATAAAAAAATCAAGAAAGTTGTAAAGACAAAAAAAGAACGATGGATCGGACTGTAGCTAATAGAAATATTTTCATACCTCATTCAAGGCGTCAAATGAAATGGAAAACATAGAATTCATATAATCATTTGATTTTTGTGTCGACCTACAATAAATTGCAAAATAATTGTACATGAAATGAAAATAAAATAATAAATACAATTAGTCCATTTAATATTTGCATGTTCCTTCATTAAATTGAATTTCATAAAACCTATGCATCATTATATTTGAAATAAAATCCGATTTTGGTGATTAAAACTTAAATCACATATACATATTAAAAACCCTACATTCTTTATGTAAGGTACCATATCTATTATAATAGTTGGAAACATAAATATTGCAGAGAATAATAGTGGAACAACACAATAGATGGAACCACAACACCAAAATAATACCTTTATTGATAGGAAAAAATGTTCACTTGCCTCTTCGAGGGGGAAACCTCCAACAAAGCAGTGCTCTATTACAATAATTCTCAAGACAAAACTTCTCATACCCCTAACTCCTATTTATACTAAATATATCTACTAAAAGAACAATCTAGAGGAATATCTTCTAGAAGTGGAAGCTTCTATTAGGTCTTATTACATTTGACTTATTCTTCCTTATTACTAGGACTTATTAATGTTGGAATTTATTACATGGAAAATATATTATTCTACCTATGTGATGGGTTAGGTAGGTTAGGTCCTTAACATGCCCTCCCCCTTAAAAAATAGCCTTGTCTTCAAGGCTTGAGATGAGGAAATTGTTGCAGAATGGTAGTTGTCTCTCGGGTGGCATCTCTTGGAGTTGTATCTTTCCACTATACTAACACTTCCTTGAGGGTGCGCTGATGGAGACAATGCTCACGCTAGTCCAAGACTGCTTGTGGCTACAACCATATGGAGCCTTCTTCATCCAACTTGGGAAGGATGGTTTGAGTTTGGCACTTAGTTCCAATTACCTTCTTTAAGCAGGAGACATGAAAAACATGATGGATCTTAAATTGACTGGGAAAAGATAACTGATAGGCCACATGTCCCACATGCTTGAGAAATGTATAAGGACCATAAAATTTGGGCACTAGTTTCTGAAAATGTTCGGCCTTGTGTAAAGTCTTCTTATAAGGTTGCAGTTGAAGAAACACATGGTCTCCTTCAACAAATTGACGTTTGGAGTGACCTTGATCTGCTTGTTGCCTCATGTAATTCTGAGCCATGACCAAATTCTCTTTGAGGTTACAGAGAATAGCCTCACGAACTGTAAGAGTTTGGTCAACCTCTTGGATCTTTAAGACATCAGGCATGTATGAAATAACTGAAGGTGGATTTTTTCCATATACTACTTCAAAAGGAGTCATGTAAGTAGTTGTATAGTAAGAAGTGTTGTACCACCATTCATCTAGTGGTAACCATTGAGCCCACTGATTTTTTCTTGTCAATGAAAAACACCTCAAATATGTTTCCAAACACTTGTTGACAACTTCAGTTTGACCATCAGTCTAGGGATGATAGGAAGTGTTGAGATGAAATTGGGTTCCCTGTAGCCTAAATAGTTCTTTCCAAAAATTGCTAGTGAAAGTGGGATCTCGATTAGAAACAATAGAATGAGGCATGTCATGAAGCTTGAAGACATGATCCATGAAAATTTGAGCCACAATGGAGGCGGTAAATGGGTGTTTAAGAGCATATACATGAGCATACTTGGAAAGGAAATCAACTACCACCATGATTACTGAATTATTTCTGATTTAGGTAAGACAACAATGAAATCCATAGAGATATACCTCCAAATAGCAAGTGGAATCAGAAGTGTTTGTAGTTTTCCAGGAGCTTTGACTGTTTCTACCTTGTTGTGTTGACAAATATCACATTATGCCAAAAAGGTGAGAACGTCCTGCTTCATACCATCCCAGAAAAAATAACGTTTGACTCGGTCATAGGTTTTGGTAAACCCTGAGTGCCCAATTGTGGGTGCAACATGAAGCTCAAAAATCACTGTGGATTTAATTTGTGACTTCTTACTTAAATACAAATGGCCTTTGTAGTGAATATCATCATTGTGCCAAGAGTACCCTGGGGAGACTAGAGAATTGACTTGTAATTATTGGATCAAACGTGACATTTTGGGATCTTGTAGCCATTCTTGGCGAACATCTTGGAGCCAATCTGGTACAATGAAGGAGAGGGGAAAATGGACCCTTCATCTTCATATTTTATTTAAAGAGCGTCAACAGCCACATTGTATTTGTATTTCTTGTAAATGATCTCATAATCATATCCAAATAGCTTAGTTGCCCATTTTTGTTGCTCTAAGGATGAAGGGCGTTGTTCCAGAAAATACTTGAGGCTCTGATGATCTTTCTTAATTAGGAAGAATTGTCCTAATAGATAAGGGTACTAGAGGTCCATTGCATGCATAATAACCAACATTTCCTTTTCATAGATCGATTGGCCCAAATTTTGCTCTGATAGTTGTTTGCTGGTAAAGGCCAAAGTTTGACCATCTTTCATATGGACTGCTCCAATTCTTCTCCCAAAAGAATCACATTCCATGACAAAGGTATTTGTGAATTTAGGAATGGATGGAACATGAGTGGTGCACATAGTCGCTTTCAAGACTTGAAAGGTCTGGTCAACTACGGGAGTCCAACTGAAAGAATTCCTTTTAAGGAGAGCAGTGAGAGGCACTTCAATCTTTCCATAATTCTTAAAGAACTTGAGATAATAGCATGTTAAGATCAAAAAACCACATAATCTTTTGAGAGTATTGGGGTGAGGCCAATCTTGCATAGCTTCAATCTTCTTAGGATCCACCCCAACACCTTCCTTGTGAATAATATGACCCAAGTACTCGATTTTCAATTCTTCAAAAGCACATTTAGATTGTTTGAGGAAAAGGTGGTGTTGAGAGAGTAGATGAAGAAATATATCTACATGAGAAAGATGGGTTGTATAGGTTTTACTATAGATGAGAATATCATTAAAGAAAACTAAGACAAAATGGCAGAGAAAAGGACGAAAGACATGATTCATGAGGCTTTGGAAAGTAGAGGGAGCATTACACCAGCCAAAGGGAATGACCAAGAACTCATAGTGGCCCTCATGAGTTTGAAATGTAGTCTTAGGGATGTCGACCACTTTCATACGTATCTGGTGGTAGCTAGAACAAAGATCAAATTTAGTAAAGAACTGGGCACCACTTAATTGATCCAAGAGATCATCAATGACAGGAATGGGAAATTTGTCTTTGATGGTGAGTTTTTTAGGGCGCGAAAGTCAGGACACATGCACCAAGAGCCTTCTTTATTAAGTACCATGACCACAAGAGAAGAATAGTGGCTAGTAATAGGATGGATAATTCCCGTGGAAATAAATTCTTGAACAATTTTCTTAATTTTATTTTTTTGGGAAAAGGGATGATGATAGGGATGAACATTGGGAGGAAGGTTGTCGGGGACTAGGGGAATGGAATGATCATGGACACCATAGGAAGGAGAAAGTCCTTAGGGAGTGGAAAAAATAGCTTGATGTTTGGAGAGGATGGATTGGAGGTCAGGAGGCACAGAGGGTGGCTTGATGGTATGAATGGAATGGAGTTGTGAAATAATGTCGGATTGACATTTTTTAGGAGCTTTTCCATGAGATGGGACCTGATGATCTCAGGGGAACATGTTGTGATGACTTGGAAATTATATTGTTGGCCCTCCTGGTTCAATTGCATGGTTAATTCCTTAAAATCCATGAGAATGGGGCCCAGAGTCCTTATCCATTTGACACCCAACACAATGTCACAACCACCCATGTCGATAAAAAACATATGAAATTTCATGTGATACTGACCCATTTGGAGACACACATTTTCACAATGCTCCCCACATTTCATGGACCCACCTTTTGCAATCATCATTTGAAATTTATTGATTGCTTGGATATAGCAATTAGTTTCTTGGGCAATGCAGCGATGAATAAAATTATGGGTGATTTCACTGTCAACGAGGACGATGACCTTCTGATGCTTAATGTAACCAATTAGCTTGAGGGTTTGGGGAGAAGAGAAGCTAGTGAGAGCATTAAGGAAAATGATCGGTTCAACTTCGGGAGGGTCAAAAGGTTGAGTCATGTCAGTGGGGTCAGGTGACTCAGCCATAGGGGGAGCCTCGACATCTTCTTCAGAAACATCCTCAGATATTTCCATAAAAGTATTTTTTTCCTTACACTTGTGCCCAGAAAAATATTCTTCATCATAATTTTAACAAAGGCCCTTGAGTTGGCATTCATCCATTTATGCCCAGGTCAATTTATTGATCTTTAGTGGAGTGGAAGGAGGAGTGGGAGAGACTGGTTTAGAAAGAGGAATGAAGGAGGGTTTTCTGGTTTGATAAGAGACAACTTGTTGTGCTTCCTTAGTTATTTTAGTATATTCCACCCAAGTTTGAGGGAGATCCATGAGGATGTGGGAAAGGATCTCATCCTTGAGGCCATTGATAAAGAAATGTCAAAAAAAAGTATCAGACATGCCCTCTGTGTAGAAATCCAATCGCTCAAAAGCAATTATAAAGTCTTCCATTGTGCTAGATTGTTTCAAATTTGTCAAATGGCCTAAATGGTTGGTGTAAGTGTCAAAGCGTTCATAAATCTCTGCAACAAATTGTGTCCAAGCCACATACCCTTGGTGGGATTTTTTCCTTCATTGCCACCATTATCAACGTTCTTGATCTAGATGGAGAAAACCATACTGGAGTTTGGCCAACTCATCTGTAATGTCATACAAAGAGAAATAGTGTTCCATTTGAGTTACCTAACTAGTGGGATCTGAGACATCAAATTTGTGTGCATCCATGCACAGAAGGCATAGGTCACACTGAAAGTGATGGGGCTGAAAATTTTGGGAATTGGAGGAAGTTTCACCTTCATGGTGCAAAGGTGGGTCAGAGGAGGTAAGGTCTCCAGGGATATTCATCTTGACGCAGATCATGCCAGTGAAGGATGCAAGTTGGGTAGAGAGGTCTTGTTTCATGGTTTCCATTTTTTCATCTATGGAGGAATGCATGTTTTTATTGATGGTGGAAATATTGGCACTGAGTTGTTGCACTTCCTACCGGGTCTCTATGAAAGCATAGGACAAGGAATTGAAGTGAGCTTCCAACTCTTAGCTAAGGGTGTGGGACATGATGAAGGGGGAAAATAGAAAGGGATGGGTGGGACCACACAAAAAAGGGGTTATGGGTGAAGGTTATCATTATGATCGGGGTGAAAAGGGGAATCCAATGGGGTTAGGCCCAAATAAGGGGGTCGGAAGGGGTTTGGGTCCATGAGAAAAAAAAAATGTTGAAAGATGATAGGTATGACAGCAATTAGGGAGAAGAGAGGAATCCAATGGGATATGGCTCAATTAATGGTGCCAGCAGTGTTGAAATGCCAAAATTCTTAATAGAAATAAATGTGTAGTAATTTCGCAACCAGAATGCAGGAGGTAAGGTTGCATAGAAATAGATCTTGTCTGGTTTTTTTTCTGTCCCAAGCGTTAGGGTATTCAGGGTTTCTACAGACAAGGTTTTTCTTTATGCTATAGCTATCTAATATATGTGCGAGGTCCAATAGTATTACTTGGCCCAATATCTCAGGGCACCAACTAAGGAGGCTAGACTGTTCCCTTAGCCGTACTACCCAACTACCTAGGTACTAGAGAGTATCCTCCCGAGTGTTGTTCTTGGTGGCACTATAGTAGTTAGGTGGCCATTGTATAGTCTTAATTGAAGGGATAAGTCTAACATATAGATCAAGGAGTGTGAGAGCCATGAGTATGAGAAGCTCTGTGTTGGTGTAGATAAAATATCCACTTAGACCTTCCACTACGAGATCGACCAATCAGTGTTCAAGTAGCCGCCATACTTCTTCTTGCAGGAGACACCAAGTCAAGTTGAAGCGGACCAACAACCTACATACGGTCCCTATTGAGCGACTCCATCCCTCGCCCTAACGGGTTTGAGCAAGCATCCATCCCTTGCCCGATGCGGTTTGAGCAAGCACTTATCTCCTTGATCTCCTAACGTTTTTATCAAGCTCCATCCCTAACTTTTAGACTCAAAGATGAATCAATCCAAAAAGACGGGGTGAAAAAAAAAAGAACCGAGACTTAATGTCTAGGTTTATCTACGGAGCGCTTCAAGATATCTAGGTCGATCTGTATACAGGTGTTGTCTAATGCACTACCACTTGAAGGGGTACCAACAAGGGTTACAAGGGTGGCGAAAAATGTGCGCTTAAGTACCACTTGTAGTTCCTATGATCACTCTTCCTTGACCGCAGATTTATGCAATGAATGACAGATCTTTGTAGCTTTAAGACATCATAATATGTCTCTACCCTAAAAAAAAATAACCCACAATTTTTTGCCAAGGAAATTGCTCGGATACCACTTGTAAGGTACCAAATCTATTATAATAGTTGAAAACGGAAATATTGCAAAGAATAACAGTGGAACAACACAATAGATGAAAACACAGCACCAAAATAGTACCTTTATTGATAGGAAATAATGTTCACTTGCCTCTTCGAGGGGACAACCTCCAACAAAGCAACGCTCTATTACAATAATTCTCAAGACAAAACTTCTCATACCCTCAACTCCTATTTATACTAAATCTATGTACCAAAAGAACAATCTAGAGGAAGATCTTCTAGAAGTGGAAGCTTCTATTAGGTCTTCTTACATTTGACGTATTACTAGGCCTTATTAATATTGGCCTTTATTACATTGAAAATATATTATTCTACCTATGTGAGGAGTTAGGGAGGTTATGTCCCTAAAAATTTAGCAATTGATACCCACTATTGTCATCCAAAACTATTTAGAGTAAATAAAATGTTAGATTTTAATATCATCTCATCAAGATCACTGATGATCTAACTCGGGACATCCATAAGAAGCAAGCAAACCAATCATAAATGAAAATTAAAAAAGGAGAAGGGAATAATATAGTCATGCAAAATAATACACCATGCACAAATTAAGTATAGCAGTTCTAAAAACAAATCACAAAACCCCATTAGAGAGGAATCAGGAGCAAACATACAAGAGATGAAATTGAGAAACGACAAATTTGAGAATCCACGCATTTTGTATATGGGTGGTTTGTTTAAATAATGCAAGGCTAGCACTCCACCAATAGAAAAATCCAATGTTCAACGATTAGTGATGCATCAAAGATCCAACAATAGGGTTTGTTGATGCCCAAAAGCGCAACATAAAATCCATGCCTGTACATGGGTTGCAATGCATTATTACTTATGTATATTTATTAATAATACTAAATAGGTGGGACCCCTTTTGAAAAATAATAAGAGAAATGGCTCCTCTTGTTGTGCTCATGATTATCTTATGAGAAATATTTCACAGTTTGAAAATAAGGAGTGAGATCATAACATGTTTCTATGTGCAATTGATGAATGCTAGGTGTGTTGTAAATTTGATTTTAAAAGGAGAAAATGTTTATTTCATTAGACATTTTGGTTTATTCTTGCTACACCTAGACTTTGATATATTACTCAAACTCTAATCACAAGCCACATGCAAACTCATGGTATATTTATATATATGGGCAAATGATTATTATGTTGAATGGTAATCCTCCACTAGAAAGGTATGTGGGACATGTTTATTTTGGTATTAAAGTTAAATGGGCATATAATAGTTATGAAAATCCATGAGGGAGGCCCGATTCGATTTTGAATATGGAAATGATATGTTATTTTGGATATATGATGGTTTATATTGTGTATGGAACAAGGTATTGGAGGTTAAGTGTGCTCCATAATTGGTTGTGGTTGATGGAATTTAATGTGGAAAGAGGAGAAGTGACGTGCATTTATTGCATGTCGTTCTTACCCTACCTTGAAGCCACCACCTTCACTATACTTCTCGTGCTTGTTTGGTTGCTCTGGTTAGTAGCGCCTCCATTGTGCTCGGCCTTTGGCGAAAAAATAATTGTGCTCTATTAATTTTCTAGCATTCCTCTTACATGTATGGTCTTTTACCTATTCATTCATGGATTGTTAGCTTTGCTCCAGATAAAATCGTCTTGTTGTCTCTTAGAGTTTGCATGCAGAATGTGTTTGTAGGCATTATGGCCATGTAACATGCATTTCGATTTGGGTTTCTTCCTGTTGGCATTTACGTGTTTCAAACTGGAAATATCATTTGGAATTCTATTATGTTTGAGGTATGTGGTTGTGTTGCACATGGAGAAAATGTTGGTATTATTATGGTATGACTATTGGTAAACATCTTATGGTGAATATGTTCGGTTTCACTCATTTATTGTGACTAAATGTTAAAGGGTTTTCTCTGTAAAAGAAAGGGGAAAATAATAGTCAGGTTTTGTGACTATTGTATTGTACCCTCACTTCATATCTAGACCTTGGAATATTTGCATCCCTTTCATATTATCATTACCATTGTTTGAAAAGTTATGGAGGCTTGTGTATTGTCTTGTGGTCACTTTCGGAAGTTTGTGAAGAATTTTGTGATGGGGAGAAATTGTCTTATCTTTTCTTGTAGCCATTCCTCAAAACCTACGCCCATATGTATGTTACAAGCCTTGTTTCCCCATCCAATATGTGGCCAATTAAATAAATGTAAACCGAGATTTGAATTTTTGTTTATGGTCTCGACCCAACAATGGGAAAGATTGGTTAGACTCACAAGATTGTGGCTCGTTTGTTATTTATCTATGAGGGAATTTGGTCGATTTTGAAGTTAGTATGAATTTGATGAAACAATGACCACCAAGTTCACATTGGAGTTTTGAACCTAGTTTGTTCTTGTAGTTGTTATTTGAGTTTGTGGTGTAAATTTAATATAATGAAAGGCTGATGGATTTATGTTTCTTTCTCAGCCTCTCATGTGGATTTGAGGCACTCTGATTATGATTATGATTGAGTCGAATTGGATTTGTAAACAGTCTCCTACATAATGCTTTGCCAATTTAAAAGGACATCTATATTTTAAAGGAAAAAGGGGAAAATGAAACATGCAAGTTTGATAGTCCCGAAATTTTCTTTGAATTTTATATTGAGCAGTTTAAAAGAATTGTTGCCATGCCATGGTTTCTATGTGTTTAAGTTTAAAAAGAATGTTATGGCACAAACATAAGTTGGTGGTAGTTTTGTCATATTTGTTTGGAAATAATTGGCATGGCATGCAGTGAATATCCAAATGTTATGGTGAATGATGGCAATGTTGATTTTAAAATCAATAAATATTATTTCATGTAATAGAACAGTAATTGTCTCATTCTCATTCACTATCTCATTTTCCGCTCATTATATGCCCAACACCTTCCCAATAACATTTAAATTATCCTATGTTCTTTTATTATGAATTTAATTTGTAAGGAGAAAGGATTAAAAAGGATTGGATGATGACTTGAGTTGGAAATTTTGATATGGATACATTGTTTTTAGAAGAAAAGGGTTATGCATTTTGCTTGAAAAATATTCATTTTTTGGTTCCCATCCATGCCTATGAGTAACTACTCAATTATTTTGGGAAGGGACTGGCAGGCCGTAACTGGTGGATACCTTTCGCTCGATGGAACATATTTATCTGTCCCTTGAAATGGAAAGAAAATCATAGTTCTAAGGGAAGAAATAATTTCACCCTATATAGAGAGTGTTCCCCAACTCAATGTAAATTATCTCAAAGAAGTTTTGGGGGTGTACTCTATCTTTGTTGATGAAGGAGACACTATGCTTGAACCAACTGATTTCGATGATGGCATGTGGCACATGAATTTCTATGGCTCATGTTCAAACAAGGGTAATGGAGCCTGCATCATTCTATATTCTCCTATAGGAAAAATTCACAAATTCTCCTACAGATTGGAATTTGCTTGTACAAACAATGTTGTTGAGTTTAAAGCCTTATTGTTGGGCATTGAAAATGCATATAATATTGGATGTGGCCACCTTCCATTTTTTGTTGATTTTGAACTTGTTGTGAACCTTGTATGAAAAATTTATGCACCAAACAACAAGTTACTTAAGCGTTATACCCAAGTTGTTTGGATGCTAATTTCAAATATGCTATCATTCAACATCACTCATGTCAAGAGGGAACTTAATTCAATGGATGATATATTAGTTTTTTTGTAGCTTCTCCTACATAGAATCTCTTACCTCAAAGGTCTGATTGTACTTTTCAATCTATTTACCTTCCTCGCCGCATCGATATCGTAGAATCATGGCAATTTTTCCCGAGTCACGAAGGAATTTTCACTTTCATACAGAATGAACCTTTTAATCCCAAGGAAATCATTTATCTTGAAGACAACAATTTTCCTAAAGGCTTGACTCCTCTCGAGAGTTCATTCTCATTGAGTGATGTAGGCAACAAAGAAACACATAAGGAAGAGAAGTCAAAAAGGAAAGTGGGTGATATTATTTATTTTAATATTGGGACATATGAATCTCCAAAGATCATTAAAATAGGTTCCCAATGCTCTAATGAAGAGAAAGTGAAATTCATAGAATTACTCTGTGAATTTCGGGATGTTTTTTCCTGGTCATACGAGGATCTTCGTGGTTTTGATCCTACTCTTATATAGCATGCCATTCCTATCAAGGAAGGGGAAAAAACAGTTAGGCAAAAGAAAAGACTTATCAATCATGTGCTTGAAGCCACCATTAGGAAGGAATTGGAAAAACTGTTGAACACTCATATAATCTTTCCAGTCAAATATTTTGAATGGTTTTCAAATCTAGTCCCTGTTCAAAAAATGACCAGTCAGATCAGGTTATGTGTTCATTTCCACGCATTAAATAGGGTAAGTGTGAAATACCATTTTCCACTTCCTAATATGGAAATTATTTTACAACAGGTTACATGATCTCAAATGATGTCCTTACTTGATGATTTTTTTGGATATAATCAAATCAAGGTAAAAAGGACTAATCAATATAAAACCACATTTACCACACATTGGGGTACCTTTTCTTACAAACATATGCCTTTTGGCTTATCTAAAACAGGTGCCACCTTTCAAAGAGCTATGCAAATATATTTTGATGATGTAATTAGTAACATTATCCAATTTTATATTAATGATTTGATTGCTTATTCTAAAAACCGGTTGGATCATTTTGATCATCTTAGAAAAGTTCTCATGTGTTGTAGAAAATTTGGCATTTCTTTGAATCCTTCAAAATCCATTTTTGGTGTCACAAAGGGTAAGCTTCTCAGTCACATTATTTCTTATTTAGAGATAATCATAGATCCCGAGAGGATTATAGCTATCTTAAATCTCCCTGCCCCCACATCCAAGAAAGAAATTCACGCTTTCATGGGTACTATTAATTTTGTTCATAGATTTGTTCCTGATTTTGTTGTCATGGTTAAAACATTCCATAATATTTTGAAGCAAGATCATTCGTTTTCTTGGACAAATGATGTCGAAAATGCTTTCCTTAGGATTAAGAAGGCAATCAGATCATCATCGGTTCTGGCGAAACAAAATTTTGAGAAATATTTTATCATATATACCAATGCCATTGAGGAGGCAATTTTTTTTATCCTCCTACAATCTGCTGACCAAAAAAATGAGAAACATGTAGCTTACATGAGTCAAAGTCTATCAGATGATAAGATCAAATATTATTATTTTCAGAAACATGTTTTTTCTCTTGTCAAAGATATAGAAATTGTTTTCCATTTTAGTTCGGGTAAACTTACGCAGGTAAAAGCCCCTTTGCTTGTTGTCAAGTTTCTACTTTCGCAAACTTACCTTTCAGGAAAACTTGCACATTGGATTGCCAAAATTCAGGAACATGATTTGACAATCATGACTTCGAACAAAATCAAGGGATGATACTTATCCCTTCACTTAGCTCAACATCTTGAACCAAGTGAAGATTTTGACAACCAAGATAACCCTCTTCCAGCACTATTTTATATTGAAAATCAAAATATCTCTATATATGAGCATCCTTGGTATAACAATCTGGTGTATTATTTGCAGTATCAAAGGTGCCCATACGATTTGGATCCTCATCAGAGAAGGATACTCTGCCTTGAATCTTCTAAGTATATCATTTTAAGAGACGCCTTGTTTAAAATATTTGTTGATGGTTTTCTGCTTCAATGTGTAAATGATGATGAAGCAAATACATTATTACATGAGATCCATGGATCATCTGTATCTGTCATTCACATTGGTGGTCATTTCTCTGCTAAATATACCTCCTTTAAGATCATAAGAAATGGTTATTACTAGCCTTTTACCTTTCGTTATTTCTATAAATTTGCGAGGTCCTGTGATAAATGCCAAAAAATAGTTGGTAAAGAATGTCTTTCTGCCATCCCTTTACAACGTGTCCTTCCAGACTTCCCTTTTTCCAAGTGGGTTCTAGACTTTATTGGCCCAATCAATCCTTGATTCTCTGGAGGGAAAATCTTTATTTTGACAACCACTGATTATTTTACCAAGTAGACTAAGGTTGTCCCTCTTAGGAACGCACAAGATGAACAAGTAATTTCTTTCTTAGAGTCCAATATCTTTTCCAGATTTGGCCTCCCGTTAGAAATCATTCCCGACAATGGGCCAACCTTCATTTCTACAAAATTGACCCAATCACCTACTTCTAGTGGTCTGTGGAACTAAGCATTATGAGTTCTAAATATGTTAAAAATATATTTCCTCCTGTAGTCACCAGTTTGTTGACGCCCAAAAGAACAACATAAAATTCATGCCTACAAATGGGTTGCAATGCATTACTACTAATGTATATTTATTAATAATACTAAATAGGTGGGACCCCTTTTAAAAAATAATAAGAGAAACGGTTCCTCTTGTTGTGCTCATGATTACCTTATGAGAAAGATTTGATAGTTTGAGAATGAGAGAGATCCTAACTTGTTTCTATGTGCAATTGATGGTTGTTGGTTGTGTTAGCAATTTGATTTTAAAAGGAGAAAATGTTTATTTCATTAGACATTTTAGTTTATTCTTGCTACACCTAGACTTTGATATATTACTCAAACTCTAAGCACAAGCCACATGCAAACTCATAGTATATTTATATATATGGGAAAATGATTATTATGTTGAATGGTAAGCCTCCACTAGCAAGGTATGTGGGACATGTTTATTTTAGTATTAAATTTAAATGGGCATATAATAGTTATGAAAATCCATGAGGGAGGCTCGATTCAATTTTGAATATGGAAATGATATGTTATGTTGGATATACGATGGTTGATATTATGTATGGAACAAGGTCTTGGAGGCTAAGTGAGCTCCATAGTTGGTTGTGGTTGATGGAATTTAATGTGGAAAGAGGGGAATTTACGTGCATTTATTTCACATCATTGTTACCCTACCTCGAAGAAACCACCTTCACTATACTCCTCACGCTTGTTTGGTTGCTCTAGTTAGTAGCACCTCCATTGTGCTTGGCCTTTGGCAAAAAAATAATTGTGCTATGTTAATTTTCTATCAATCTTCTTATAGGTATGGTATTTTACCTCTTCATTCATGGATTGTTAGCTCTACTCTAGATAAAATTGTCTTAGTGACTCTTAGAGTTTACATGCAAAATGTATTTGTTTTCCAAAGTTTATAGTGGATTTTTTATGGGCATTTGGTTGTGTAACATACATTTCAATTTGGGTTTCTTCCTATTGTCATTTAAGTGTTTCAAACTTGAAATATCATTAGGAATTATATTATGTTTGAGTTATGTGGTTGTGTTGTGCCTTTAGCAAATGATGGTATTATTATGGTATGATTGTTGGCAAACTTCTAATGGTGAATATGTTCGGTTTCACTCATTTATTGTGACTAAATTTTAAAGGGTTTTCTCTGGAAAAGAAAGGGAAAAATAACAGTTGGGTTTTGTGACTATTGTATTGTACCATCACTTCATAACCAAACATTAAAATATTTGTAGCCCTTTCGTAATATCATTACAACTGTTTGAAAAGTTATGGAGGCATGTGTATTGTCTTGCGGTCACTTTGGGAAGTTTGTGAAGAAGTTTGTGATGGGAATGAATTGCTTTGGCTTTGCTTGCATCCATTCATCAAAACCTATGCCCATATGTCTGCTCCAGGCCTTGTTTCCCCATCCAATATGTGGCCAAGTAAATAAATGTAAATCCATATTTGAATTTTCGTTTATGGTCTCGACCCAACAGTGGGAAAGATTGGTTAGACTCACAAAATCGTGGCTCATTTGTTATTTATCTATGAGGAAATTTGGTCAATTTTGAAGTTAGTATGAATTTTATGAAACAATGACCACCACGTTCACATTAGGGTTTCGAACCCGGTTTGTTCTTGCAGCTATTATTTGAGGTTGTGGTGTAAATTTTGTATATTGAAAGGTCGATGGATGTATGTTTCTTTCTCATCCTCTCATGCAGACTTGAGACATTATGATTCTAATTATGAATGATTCGAATTGGCTTTGTAAACTTTCTCCTACATAACACTTTGCTAGTTTAAAAGGATATCTATATTTTAAAGGGAAAAGGGGAAAATCAAACTTCCAAGTTTGACAATCCCAAATTTTTCTTTGAATTTTCTATTGAGCAGTTTAAAAGAATTGTTTCCATGATGTGGATTCTGTGTGTTTATGTTTAAAGATAATGTTATGGAACAAACAAAAGTTGGTGGGAGTTTTTTCATATTAGTTTGGAATTAATTGGCATGGCATGCAGTGAATATCCATATGTTTTGGTGAATGATGGCAATGTTGATTTTAAAAACAATGAATGTCATTTCATGTAATGGAACAATAATCGTCTCATTCCCATTCATTATCTCATTTTCCACTCATTATATACCCAACACTTTCTCGGTAACAATTAAAGTATCCCCTGTTATGTTATTATGAATTTCATTTTTAAGGAGAATGGATTAAAAAGGATTGGATGATGACTTGAGTTGGAAATTTTGATATGGAGACATTGTTTTTAGAAGAAAAGGGATCTACATTTTGCTTGAATAGTATTCATTTGTTGGTTCTCGTCCATGCTACCATTTTTCATTCATTACAAATCCCCCCATTTTCCCAATGACCCTATAATTCCCTATTCAATTGCAATTGATTATTGGATTTGATATGTGGTGGGTTGTGTCAATGGATGGATTGTTTCTGCTTCTATTGTGAATGATAGAGACAACATTTTGATTTTATTTACGTAGAGTATTAGTTAATGGATTGTTCAAAATTTTCATATTCTAATTGGAATATTGCTTGAGAATGAGTTTTTTTAGTAGGGGGAGAAATGGTTTTGATCCTACGCTTATACACCATGCCATTCCTATCAAGGAAGGAAAAAAATTAGTTAGGAAAAAGCAAAGACTTATCAATCCTGCGCTTGAAGCCACCATTAGGAAGGAATTGGAAAAAATGTTGAACGCTCATACAATATTTCCAGTTAAATATTCTGAATGGGTTTCAAATCTAGTCCATGTTTAGAAAACGACCAATCAGATTAGGTTATGTGTCGATTTTCACATATTAAATAGGGAAAGTGTGAAAGACCATTTTCCACTTCCTAATATGGAAATTATTTTACAATAGGTTGCAGGATCTCAAATGATGTCCTTACTTGACGGTTTTTCTGGATATAATAAAATCAAGGTAAAAAGGATTGATTGATATAAAACCACATTTACCACACGTTGGGGTACCTTTTCTTATGAACATCGTATGCCTTTTGGATTATCTAACGTAGGTGCCACCTTTCAAAGAGATATGCAGATAGATTTTGATGATCTAATCAGTAAGATTATCCAAGTTTATCTTGATGATTTGACTCTTTATTCTAAAAATCGGTTGGATCATTTCGGCCATCTTAGAAAATTTCTCATGCACTGTAGAAAATTTTCCATTTCTTTGAATCCTTCAAAATCTATTTTCGGTGTCACAAAGGGTAAGATTCTCGGTCACATTGTTTCTGATTGAGGGATATGTATAGATCCTGGGAGGATTACAACTATCTTAAATCTCCCTGCCCCCACATCCAAGAAAGAAATTCCATCTTTCATGGGTACTATTCATTTTGTTCATATATTTGTTCCCGATTTTTCTATCATGTTTAAACAAATCCATAATCTTTTAAAGAAAGATCGTTCTTTTTCTTGGACAAATGATGTCAAAAATTATTTCCTTAGGATTAAGAAGGAAATCAGTTCAGCACCAGTTCTGGCAAAACCGAATTTTGAGAAGTATTTTATCATATATACCAATTCCAATGAGGAGGGAATTTTTGCTATCCTCCTACAATGTGATGACCAAAACAATGAGAAACATATAGTTTACATGAGTCAAAGTCTATCAGATGACGAGATCAAATATTCTATATTGAGAAACATGCTTTTTCTCTTGTCAAAGGTATAGAAAAATTTCTCCATTTTATTTTGGGCAAACATACATAGGTAAAAGTCCCTTTGTCTGTTGTCAAGTTTCTACTTTCACAAACTTAACTTTCAGGAAAAATTGCACATTGGCTTGCCAAAATTCAGGAGCATGATTTAACAATCATGGCTTTGAAGACAATCAAGGGACGAGACTTAGCCATTCACTTAGCTCAGCATCCTGAACCAAGTGAATATTTTGATGACCAAGATAACCCTCTTTCAACACTATTTTATATTGAAAACCAAAATCTCTCTATATTTGAGCATCCTTGGTATAAAAATCTGGTGTATTATTTATAATATCAAAGGTTCCCATATGAGTTGGATCCTCATTAGATAAGGAGACTCTTCCTTGAAGCTTCTAAGTATATCATTTTAGGAGACTCCTTGTTTAGAATATTTGTTGATGATTTGTTGCTCCTATGTGTAAATGATCATGAAGCACATAAATTATTACACGAGATCCATGGATCATCAGTATCTGACATTCACATTGGTGGCCATTCCTATGCTAAATCTATCGCCTTTAAGATCATAAGAAATGGTTATTACTGGCCTTTTATCTTTTGTGATTCCTATAAATTTGTGAGGTCCTGTGATAAATGCCAAAAATTCGCTGGTAAATAACGTCTTTCTTCCATGTCTTTACAACCTGTCCTTCCATACTTACCTTTTTCAAAGTGGGGTCTAGACTTTATTGGCCCAATCAATCCTTCATCCTCTACAGGGCATATATTTATTTTGACAACCACTGATTGTTTTACCAAGTAAATTGAGGTTGTCCCTCTTAGGAACGCGCAAGATGAACATGTAATTTCATTCTTAGAGTCCAATATATTTTCCATATTTGGCCTACCGTTAGAAATCATTTCGGACAATGGGACAACCTTCATTTCTGCAAAATTGACCCAATTTCTAGATAAATTAGGTGTCAAGAATTTCACTTAATCTTCTTACCACCCTCAGGGAAATGGACAAGTAGAGTCCACTAACAAGAATATGGTTAGGATTATAAAGAGAATTATAGAATAGAAACCTCACCAGTGGCACACACTTCTAACTTATGCTCTTTGGGAAGACCATACAACCACTAAAGCAAGTACAAGATTTACTCCCTTTCAACTCGTATATGACCAAGAGTCTATTCTTCCTATTGAATTAGAGATTTCTTCCTTACGGTTGATATTACAGACTGAAGAATTAAATTCTTCTAATGTTTCCCAAAGGATAAATACATTGTTAGCCCTGGAAGAATAAAGGAGTTTTGCCTTGGAAAATCTGAAAAGGAGGCAGCAAACGGTGAAGAAATATTTTTAAAAATGAGCAGAGGTTGTTGAATTTAAGATCAATGACAAAGTATTACTATGGGACTCATCACATGCTGAGAGAGCGAGGCATTATAAGTTCCAAAAGTTATGGCTAGGTCTTTTCAAAATCACTTCTATCATTGGCCCAAATTCATATCTCCATAAAGACATGGATGAGCCATGGTTTTCTTACAGTACCAACAGTTCCCACCTGAAACATTATGTGGAACCAGCTTGATTGTTGACTCTCTATTGTGTAAATATAATTGATGTATATATTTTTGTCTTACGTTTAATTTTGTCACTTTGGTTTATTGAGTTTTGTTTTCTGTTGTTTGTTTTGCATGGTCATAAAAATAAAGTCTGGATCAATTTTACCATAATGATGTCATTTATGTAAGTATTGTTTATCAATGAAAATAAAGAGATACACAGTTGTTATGATATCCTCCTTTTGAAACACTGATGGAATAGCTTTTTTCTTTCAATACTGTTGTAGTATAGTTGTCTTTGATTTCTTCCTTTTTTCTGCTACCCCTTTCTTCCCTCCATTATGATATTCAAGAGCATATCAAAATCATTCTCCTTAAAGTTTTAAAGTGTTATCAGATATGAACCTTATTGGTTGTTATGCATACAGGACCACTTCCCCTCATACATCTCACCTTCCATAAGTTGTTCCACGAAGTCCCATCTCATCATTTCCCTTAAGCTATTATTTTCCCATTGTTGCATAACTATTTTCTTAGCAGTTTCTATCACCTACTTCTACTAATCTATGGAACCAAGCATTCTGAGTTCTAAATATGTTGAAAATAGATTTCGTTGGGTAGTCTCCAGTTTGTTGATGGCCAAAAGCGCAACATAAAATTCTTGCCTGCAAATGGGTTGCAATGCATTATTACTTATGTATGTTTATTAATAATACTAAATAGGTTTGACTCCTTTTGAAAAATAATAAGAGAAATGGCTCCTCTTGTTGCGCATATGATTACCTTATGAGAAAGATTTCATAGTTTGAGAATAAGGAGGGAGATCCTAACTTGTTTCTATGTGCAATTGATGGATGTTGGGTGTGTTAGCAATTTGATTTTAAAAGGAGAAAATGTTTATTTCAATAGAAATTTTAGTTTATTCTTGCTACACCTAGACTTTGATATATTACTCAAACTCTAAGCACAAGCCACATGCAAACTCATGGTATATTTATATATATGGGAAAATTATTATTATGTTGAATGGTAATCCTCCACTAGCAAGGTATGTGGGACATGTTTATTTTGGTATTAAAGTTAAATGGGAATATAATAGTTATGAAAATCTATGAGGGAGGCCCGATTCGATTTTGAATATGGAAATGATATGTTATGTTGGATATACGATGGTTTATATTATGTATGGAATAAGGTCTTGGAGGCTAAGTGCGCTCCATATTTGGTTGTGGTTGATGGCATTTAATGTGGAAAGAGGGGAAGCGACGTGCATTTACTACATGTCATTCTTACCCTACCTTGAAGCCACCACCTTCATTATACTCCCTGTGCTTGTTTGGTTGCTTTGGTTAGTATCGCTTCCATTGTGCTCGACCTTTAGCAAAAAAATAATTGTTCTCTGTTAATTTTCTAGCATTCTTCTTACAGGTATGGTCTTTTACCTCTTCATTCATGGATTGTTAGCTCTGCTGCAGATAAAATCATCTTATTGGCTCTTATATTTTGCATGCAGAATGTGTTTGTTTTCCAAATTTTACAGTGGATTGTTTGTGGGCATTATGGCCATGTAACATGCATTTCAATTTGGGTTTCTTCCTATTGTAATTTAAGTGTTTCAAACTGGAAATATCATTCGACATTCTATTATGTTTGAGGCATGTGGTTGTGTTGCACCTAGAGAAAATGTTGGTATTATTATGGTATGATTGTTGGAAAACGTCTTATGGTGAATACGTTTGGTTTCACTCATTTCTTCTGACTAAATTTTAAAGGATTTTCTATGTAAAAGAAAGGGGAAAATAAAAGTCGGGTTTTGTGACTATTGTATTGTACCCTCACTTCATATCCATACCTTGGACGATTTGCATCCCTTTCGTATTATCATTACCACTGTTTGAAAAGTTATGGAGGCTTGTGTATTGTCTTGTGGTCACTTTGGGAAATTTGTGAAAAATTTTGTGATGGGAAGGAATTGTTTTGGCTTTGTTTGTAGCCATTCCTCAAAACCTATGCCCATGTGTATGTTACAAGCCTTGTTTCCCCATCCAATATGTGGCCAAGTAAATAAATGTAAACCCAAATTTGAATTTTTGTTTATGTTCTCGACCCAACAGTGGGAAAGATTGGTTAGACTCACAAAACCATGCCTCGTTTTTTATTTATCTATGAGGGAATTTTTGAAATAGATACTTGACATTG
>ML782181.1:710970-727669 GCA_009831015.1 Picea engelmannii
GGGGGGGGGGGGGTGAATCAGTGTTAGAAAACTTTGGACAATTTTCCACTTTTCACAATTTAACTGAATAACAAATATTTATTTCATTTTCTCAACCAATATATAAAAGAATAAATATTTTATTTATTTATTTAACTTGAATGAATACATAAGATCAATCTTTGAATATCATCTTCAAACAATTATGAGAGACCCAACTCTCTGTTACAAGACCTAGCTTGTAGTTCTCATATCCAACTGAGAAATGAGGAATCCAACCCTCAAAACAAGTCCCAGCTTGTTGATCTGAAATCCAGCTGAGATGTGAGGAATCCAATCCTCATACAAGACCCGGCTTGTAAAGGCACCAACCTGATAGAATGAACCTTCATTCAATCCATTATATATAAATATATATAGTTCAACAAATTCAACTCCACTTATTCTCACCATTTCTTCTTGTTTATATAGTCTTCCAACTGGTGTGAATTTGAATCATTGTGTCTTTTGACATTTGAACCATTGTACCTTTTCATTTAAATGATAATATTAAGCTATAATTAATATCATTTTCCTTTTATCCTTTATTCATAATGCTCATGAATTAATTCTCTTTTAATCATGACTATGTGTCAGTTCTTTTGTCTTCATGAGTTGATCACAGACATGGATCGAATCATCATATCATTCTCATGCTTCTGCTACATTCTATGTTCACCAACAGATCATATTTGATATCTTATCATTTCTTTGTATTGTTATGGTGTTAACTCTCTGTCGAATTAAGTATGGATGAGGTGCTTCCTTCAAACCATTTTCATATGATCACAGGCGTAGAACCACGGGCTTATCAATTTAAGCGTTGCCTCATTTTAAATCTCTCTAAATAGATTTCTTCGAAGTAGATCAGACGGTAATTATTCATTCTTCCTTTAGTCGGATGATATTGGTTTGTCTAGAGGTTTTTAATAAATCGACAATTAGGACTTAATCAAGAGTTGAGATGAACGACTCTTATTTAGTTCGGGACTTCAGCTATTTCACTTACACTATCCTTCCACTGTACAAGATCAACGGTCAAGAATGCTCCCGAAGTATCCTTCAGATCATATGACTCATGTCCATTTCAGGATTTCGGCCTTCGTGACTTCAGGACTTTGTCCTTCGTGATTTCGACACTTCGGCCTTCGTGACTTCAGGACTTTGTCCATCATGAATTCGACACTTTGGCCTTTGGGACATAGGAACTTTGTTGGTGGTGAAACTCCCGAAGTAAATCTCCCACAGTGACGCAACTTACTGACATCACTTCTTGACATGGCATGGGTCGAGTGGTTTCCATGTGTCCTTCTTAACTTGGTCTACTGACGTAGATCTCCAGATGCAACACATATTCATCTCCTTGATCTGATGGTCAGAATACTATCCGAAATGGTTACCTCTCACACTGGTTGATTCGATGGCTATCATGATTCCCATAACCAAATCAACGGAAAAATTTGATCCTTACACTTATCCTTTCATTGCTTAATCCGACGGATGGGACTTAATAAAGCATTGAGATGGATGGCCACTATTTACTTCATGACTTCGTACTTTGCATATTTTGAACTTAGATCCTCGCAATTTCTCTGAATCATGAATCTGTGAATTCGTTTATCTATTGCCACATCCCCACCTTCCAACCAATGGCTAGGATCTATTTACGGCTTCAGACTTCGTAAATTCAACGCTCTCCTGCGTTCTTCTTTTGTTATCCTATACTTCCACTTTAAAGTGATCCAACGACTATCAGGTATTCAGATAATCGAGATCTCAGATCTCATCCCTTTCTTATCCTATCTTTCCACTTAAATTAATCCAAAGGTCGAGAAGGCTCTTGAAGTAGATCAATTATCAAGGATGATTGTGGGGTCCTCAACTAGCATGAATTTTAAGACTATCGTCGAGTTCCGCAATGGAAACTCTCGTTGGTAGTAGAACTAATGCCAACCATAGATCTATTTGGTGAGTGACCATTGATAGTCAATGTGGATTGCAGAACCACAACTTGCAAGTGATTTAATTCATCACCCAAGCTCCGCAATTGAAGTTGTGTGATTGTTAGTGGATCAACCACAATCATCGATCTTTGAATCTATAAGATCTGATGGTCCTGACTAATTGCGGGATTGGAAATAACACGTTGTTTAATTCTCCTCATTCTCTTTGCAATCTATCCCTGTCGTTGATCTGGCGCTTGGAAATCCAATGATCATGACTTAATCTAATCATTTGTTGGATGAACCATAGTCGTCAATCTTTGAGTCGATGAGATATGACGATCTAAATTGATTGTGGGATTGGTAATAACGTGTAGTTTAATTATCCCTTTGCGCTCCACAATCAATCCATGTTGTTGATCTGACTTGCATATCCGATGGTCACAACTTGATCTGATCGTTGATCAATCCTCCTGAGCTTTAATCTTTGGCATATTGTTTGACATTCTCATCCTTTGCATACTTTCAATGCGTTTTTCCTTCTGATCTTTTAACTTTGCATACTGTTTTGACATTCTCTGCTAACTAATATACTGTTGACATCAATGACAATTTCATCTATGATAAATCAACAATGACAATTAATCATAACAACTTATCATCACATCATAATGACATCGACTATTGACCTCAATGACAATATGTCCAACAATCTCCCCCTTTGTCATTGAGGGAAACACACTAACTTCATACACAAAATCCCACTGTGATGATTCTTTTCTTTATGAAGTTACTCTCCCCCTTTGACATCAATGGCAAAGGGTTTCTTCCCTTATGTTCAACCTCTGTCTTTCTGCATTTTTTTGACCAAAATATGAGCTTGGGTAACGCTCCCTACATTCATTCTCTGCCTTCCATAATTGAATGACTCCCCCTGTCAATATGCTCTCTCTGCCTCTGACTACTCTCCCCCTTTGTTTCTAAAAGGGTAGCTCTTCCTAACAAGGTCTCTTCTCCTGTTAATTTTAAAAACTCTTGGCTTAACAAATTAAGACTTCATCATAATTTGATATTGTCCCATATTCTTCTATAGGTACTTCCTTTTCTTGAGCTGATTTATCTCATATTGAATTTCACATTCTTCATTAAGACCTTTACCCATCATGTTCTTATTATTAGTTTCTTCATTTTCAGGTGTAATGACATTTGTCTTGCTTTCTCCTTTATATTTTCTTCTCCATATCTTTCTGTGTGATATTTTTCTTTTTGGATCTTCTCTTTCTAATTGTGTTTTTGGAGATTTGTTATCTCTTTTCTTCTTCCAACTTTTACTAGGTTTTGTCATTGACTTGAATGACTTATTCAAATATTGGCTTTTTGTATTCTTGCAGTTTTGGGATTTGTGCCCAAACCTATCACAGTTGTAACATCTCATTGTATGACAAAATTTTGCTGTGTGCCCAACAAAATTACATCTCCAACATATAATTGAGTTTTTGGATTTTCCTGTATATCCTTCCTTTAGTTTCTTGCAGTCTGTTTCTTTATGGCCAAAGCTTTGACAAGAAAGGCAATAGCCATTGAAGGTGTTTCCATTCTTGATTTTATTTTGTCTTGAAGGATCTGTCATTTGATTTTCTTCTTCCTTTTTACTTTTATAGTTGTCTTCCTTAACAAATTTCATGACTTGTACTTGCTTTGTACTTGCACCTTTTCCTTTTAAGAAGGATGATCCTTCCTCATGTTTGTAAATGGCGCTCCATTTTTTATTGTCTTCTTTCTTATTGTATCCAAGACTAGTTTTGTCATCAGTTGATCTTTGGCTCTTCCAAATCTTATCTAGTATAGCTGAGCTATTATGGAAATTGACAATCTTATTTGTCTTTTCGTTCATCTGTTTGAGATTGACTATTTCTAACTTTAATATTTGATATAATTATTCCTTTTTAGTCAAATGAATCTTAATGGCTTCTTCCACTTCTTTAGCATGTTCAAGATGAGTCTTTGATTGATGACTATTTCTTTTGTCTCATCCAAAATTTCTGTAATATCCCCAAGGATGATCCCCAGTTGTATCTATGAATTGTAACATGTTTTGTAGGTTGGTAACCCAAGCAATTATAAGCTATGGGCTTATGTGTTTATTAGGCCAGAGAGCCTAGATTCTTAAGTCCATGAGCCTAATTTTGTATATGTAATTATGCATATAATTAATAAGATATAAACATTGTTGTGTGTATACTAACCATGAACAAAGAGTATGGGGGACTAAGCTCCACTAGGTAGGGTAAGGGAGGGGACTAAGTATTTGGGGCCTAGGGGCTAAGCTAGAGGGCTTACCTCTAAAGGAATAATATTTTATTATCAATTGATGAAGGCCAAGGTGTACATGTTGAGTGTTTTCCTAAGTCCTGGAAAGGGAATGTATGCTAAATGGAGTGCATGCAGCTCCATGGAGACAGGTGTTGACCTGGGCTCATGTAGTTAAAACCAAAAGATTCAAACCGTGTTGGGTGTTTTCTTTCCATTCCCCATCCGTGGTCTAACCTATTTGGCATCTGTGATTGACCTCTGCATACCCATGCACACTTGAGAAAACCACTGAATGGGAAGGGAAAACCAATCTATGTTATCCTTGAACTCAGTCTATTCGCACTGGCAACTCCTAGTTGGTACCTTAACCATTTTTGGGTTGCTGCCTTCTATTTTTCCTGAGTCGTATTGAACTGTTGTTGTTGTCCTCACTTGGCTAGAGCTAATTCGAAGATTGGTTGAAGAAACAGGTTGTCAGGCCCACGGTTGAAGAGGCAGGTTGTCAGGCCTATGAGAAACTCTCTCCAGGTGAGAGAGTGTGTTGTGGAAGTGAGTTCTGCTGGAAGGGGTCACATAGCTACTATAGAGCTCTGAGAATTCTGGTCTGGCCTGTTGTTGAAGCCAAAGGCAAGGGAGGTTGAGAAGTCAATGGACTGTGGGATAGTGAAGGTGCATACTCCTCGGGTGGGACAGGCATGTGGGGAATGAGAGTCTATGAGCAGTGGGCGTAAGTGGCTCCTAGGAGAGAATACTTACTCTTGAACTGTGTGACTTCCTATTGACCTTGCCTACCCTAGGAATCCCTTACCCGGTGGAGTTTAGTCCCAACTCGGGGGTGACATACTGCTAAGAGTGATGAGCAATGTGGTCTAAGGCTGGGAGGTTCGTGAAAGGTCTGCACGCAGTTGGTGGTTTTACTTCAACTAAAAGATAAGTATCATTCTGTGCTTAATTATGTATGTTATGCATGTTGTGTTACTTGAAATGTATCATGTGTTCTGTTGCATGTATACTTACTATTAATTCCATTTAAACCTGTATGGTAGAAGTAATCATGTGTTAAGTGTTTTAAATTCAGTAAAATGTTGTTAATTCCATTTAAACCTGTATGGTAGAAGTAATTATTTGTTAAGTGTTTTAAATTCATTAAAATGCATGTTATATGTATGTGTATATTCCGCAGTAGTGACGTTTCCCAACCTGTTGGTGGCTGGGGATGTTACAATTTGGTATCAGAGCAGTCAAGGAAAATTTAAGGGTGTTTGGGTAGCATTATCCGGCATGTGGGTGGCTAGGGATGTTACAATTTGGTATTAGAGCCAAGGTTTCAACATTGAGCCTGAATGGGCTAGATATGTGGTCATTAGACTCAAGGTTTCAAGAGGAAATTATGTCTGGAGGAACCAATTTTGAACCTTAGAACATTCCTGAGTGCCAAGAGGTTACTTTGGTCATGTTACGAAGCTCAAGAGGTGTAGTGGTATTATAAAACCGCAACAGACGTGGAAATTGGCCACAAAGAAAGAAATCACAACACTTGTGGTGTTGGGGCCATATGATCTATTCAGAAGGAAGGGAAATCCTTCATGACCATCAAATCTGGAAAAAGGAGCATGAGAGTTAACCTCCAAGTCCTTTGGACTTTGTGATTGTGGCGAAGTTATGGGTTATAGAGAAAAGAGGACGAAGGCCCAAAGGCTCGAAGCCACGAAGTACCCAAAGTGGATTTACGCTGTAGACCTAGGGAGAAGAGCTCGATCATTGGATCAAGGCAAGGTAAAAGGCCAAACACATTGGTAAAGAGCGAAAGCTCTGAAGTCTAGAGTTAATCCTGACCATCCATCAAGAGGGACACATGTCAACAGATTGGTTTTTTTGGGAGTTTGGCATTTAGGAGAATTAGTGTGTGCTGAGGAGAGAACTCCAAAAGCCAGAAGTTCTGAAGTCCTAAAGAGATGAAGTAGTGAGTCATGATGATGTCACTGGGATTGACGTGGACACATGGGTTGTGTGCCACGTGTCAGGGGGTTTTGAACCCATGGGAGATTGAAATTCCATTTGGAACGTGACACGTGTCACCCATCTGACTGGGCCACGTGTCAGCCACTAGTATTCTTCCATGTGGAACTCTGTATGAGCATGGTTAGTGGAACCCAAGGTTACATAACGAAGTTAAAGGTTGGAGGACCCACATGGACGTTGATCACGATACATCAATATTGATGGCCAAGAGGCATTGCGGGGACCCAAGCTGCATGGGGGTTAATTATCCAAGGCGGTTCTACAATCCAAACCACAGTTTCACCAAGGGGTTACATGTCAACGTCAAAACAATTGCAGGATGAAAGGTGGGTTACTCCAAACCACCGTTGCATGCCCCTGCAATTGGAAAAGCGTAAGTGATGTGACGTAATGACATCACCAAATTTGACAGGGTAGTGTTCAGAGATTAATGGTTCGGGATGTGCGGATGTGAAATCCTCCGAAGTCTCAAGACTCAAACACCTGAGGTTCCATAGTGAGCGTTAGTCGTTGGATGTTGGGTACACATGGACTGATGATTTTCCCTATTTCACGAGTTCGTTAATATGAAATGCCAAGAGATTGTTGTGTCGTTCTTTGAAATATTTTGAAGCCGAAGGCCTGAGTAAGAACCTATTGATCTAGCACTTGGTCATGGCCCATGATCACATGGGTTGCGAGTGGAGAGAAGAGGGACTAGTGCCTGAAAATTATAGCAGAGTAGAGCTCAGAAAAAAAATGGAATTTGAAAGTTTTCTTGAATCATATTGGTTTATGAATACTATGGAAATTGTTAAGGACTGATGTCCTAACAAAATTCAGTTGACTACACATTGTGTTTGCAAAGTTTAATGAGTGTCAAAGCTTAATCGAATTGCCACTTTGTGCAGAGAAATGGAGGAATCACGGAATGCTTCCAGTTCAGAGAATGAAGTAAAAGGAATGGATGTCCATTTGGGAGTGGAAGGATTGAACTCCAATGGGCATGGAGAAGAGATAGATAAGGAAGGGCATATGATGAAAATCATTCAAAGATTTCAAAAAGATGCCCAGAATCATCGGGCAGATAACAAAAATCTCATGAAATCCGGGGATCAACAAGGAAAATTCAACTTAAAGTTGATACAGAGTCTGGAAAGAATCGAAAAAGAATTTGGATAAGTAGAGTGACTCAAGAAAAATGGGGAGTCACAAGAACCTTGAGAAGAAAAGAAGATTAAGAAGCATTAGCAGGCATCATCATCACTCCAAGAAACATTCCAATAAGGAGGCACACAGTAGTTCAAGCCCATCTCCTACCAAAAAACATAGGAGATCTGGAGTGGATGAATTGAAGAGTGAAATGAACAAGATTAAGCCTCCTACGTTTGATGGAGAACACAAGAAAGAGGAAGATGTCGAAACATGGCTTCTCAGCATGAGGAAATATTTCCAATTGCAAAATTATTCCTCTCATGCAGAAGGAAGAATTTCAATGTACCAACTTAAGGGAAAGGCATCCATGTAGTGGGATCAACTTGTGCATGTGAAACACATTAAAGAGAAAGATATTAATTGAAAATAATTCAAGAAGAATTTTGAAAAGAAATACCTGACTAATTCATACTATGACAGAAAGATGAAAGAGTTCTTTGAAATCAAACTGGGTAGCATGACCATTGATGAATACAAACAAATGTTTTTGGAATTGTTGAAGTATGTCCGTTTCATCAAAGATGAGACTATCAAAATTCAAAGGTATCTGAGTCGACTACCATATTCCATCAGTGACAAGATCAAGTATGATGATCCTAAAAATATGGAAGAAACTATAAGGAAATAAAAATGCTTATATGAGCAGCAAAGAGAAAATCCTACTTTCCAGAAGGTTTGGGAAGACAAGAAAAATTTCAAGATGGATTAAAATAAGAAGGGAGCTAAGCCATCCTTTTTCAAAAACAATACTCAAGGACAAACATCTTTTAGAGAGCCTAGAAAGGCTGAAGTAGGTGGACAAATGCCAAGATAGACACCTATGGAATGTTGGGGTTGTAAAGGGAATCATAGGTACAGAGACTGCCCCCACAAAAATGATAAAGTGAGAACTGTCCACAATGTTCAACATGAATAAATAGTGGAGGACATGGGCATAAGTGTACCAAGGATCTACGCAGCCCTGGACAATAAGCAAGAAAAATATTAGTCACACATGATTGAAGTGGAAGGTATGATCAATAATTAACCTATTACTATTTTAATTGATTCAGGAGCTAGTCATAGTTACATAGATCCTATAATGGCGGAAAGTTTACATTTGCCAAGAAGAAAGCATGGAAAATATTGGTTAGTGAAGCTAGCTATGGAGCCAAGAGAAAGGTTGTTGAGTTGGTTAAGTCCTATCCAATGGACATGAATGGACTAAGCACAAAGGCTGAATTGAACATTTTTCCTTTGGGTTCCTATGACTGTCTAATTGGGATGGATTGGTTGGATGAGCACCATGTCATCTTAGACTGTCGTAACAAGGAATTGAATTGCCTGGACGAGGAAGGAAACCCAAGGAAAGTCCAAGGAATTCCCAAGGCAGTTGTTATCATAGAAATCTCAGCAATCCAGCTGAAGAAGTGCTACAGGAAAGGCTGTCAATTATTTGCAGCTCATATGGAGGAAGCATCTAAGGATAAAGTACCAAATATTGAAGACCATGCAATATTAAAATATTTTGAATATGTATTCTAGGAGGTACCAGGACTACCCCCTAAGAGATATATCGACTTCTCTATTAACCTGATGCCTAGAGCAACTCCAGTGTCAAAAACTCCTTACATAATGAGTACACCTGAGCTGAAAGAACTACAATTGCATCTTGAAGAAATTATGAAGAAGGGGTACATATGCCCAAGTGTGTCACCTTGGGGTGCCCTAGTCTAGTTCATGAAGAAGAAGGATGGGACATTGATATTGTGCATTAATTTTAGATATTTGAACAAAGTGACTATTAAGAACAAGTTTCCTCTACTGAGGATCGACGATCTCTTTGATCAACTGAAGGATGCTAAGATATTTTCAAAAATCGATCTCAGGTCAAGGTATCACCAGGTAAGGATAAAGGATGAAGACATCACCAAGACTGCCTTCAGAACAAGGTATGGTCATTATGAATTCACAATGGTTCCTTTTGGGTTGTCAAATTCACCCCTTTTTTTTATGTATCTAATGAATGGTGTATTCAGGGATATCTAGACAAGTTCATCATAGTCTTTTTGGATGACATCCTAGTGTATTCCAAGTGAGAGGAAGAGCATGAACATCATCTGAAGATGGTGTTGCAGGTGCTAAGAGAGCACCAACTATATGCCAAACTGAGAAAGTGCTTATTTTATCAAAAGTAGATCCATTACTTGGGGCATATCATTTCAAAGGATGGGATAACCATGGATCCTGAGAATATTGAGGCCATCAGAGAATGGTCAGCACCAAAGAATGTGTCAGAAGTCAGATCCTTTATGGGTCTAGATGGATATTACAGAAGGTTCATTGTAGGGTTCTCAAGGATAGTGTACCCCATCACTTCCTTTCAAAGGAAGGAGAAGAAATTTCAATGGACAGAAGAATGTGAGAGAATCTTCTAGCAATTGAAGCAGTTGTTAACCAGTGCTCCAATCCTAAGGATTGTAGATCTGAATGAAGATTTTGTAGTGTGTAGAGACACGTGCAAAGAAGGGCTAGGAGGAGTCCTTAGCCAGAATGGTTTTGTAATATGTTATGAGTCTAGAAAATTGAAAGAGAATGAAAAGAACTATGCAACTCATGATTTGGAGTTGGCGGCCATAGTGCACGCTCTAAATAAATGGAGGCACTACCTCATGGGAAGGAGGTTTGAACTAAGGACAGACCATAACGGTCTGAAGTATTTGTTTGATCAACCAACCTTGAATGTTAGGCAGAGTAGATGGTTGGAATTCCTTTGTGAGTACGACTTTGATATCAAGCATATCAAAGGAAAGGAGAACAAAGTGGTTGATTCACTCAGAAGAAGAGTGCATGAACTACATGCTATGACCATTAGCATGTATCAAACTGATATTAAAGGCATAATTTCGGAAGCTACAAATGCAGATTTGTAGTACATGGAATTGGTAGAAAAGCTACAGCAAGGTAAGATGTTACATAAATTAAAATATTATAAATTGGAAGACGATGGAACACTCCTGTACAAAAATAGAGTTTATGTACCTAATTTCCAGGAATTGAAAATTACAATTTTGAAAGAAATGCATAATGTGCCTTATGTTGGGCACCCTGGATATTAGAAAATTGTGGCAGCATTCAAAATCCACTACTTTTGTCTAGGTATGAAGAAATAAATTGCAGAATACATCACCAGGTGTATGGAGTGCCAAAAGGTCAAAGATGAGCATAGGCAGCCAACAGGGTTACTACAACCTTTACCCATTCCTGAGTGGAAGTGGGAGGTAGTGACAATGGATTTCATCACAGAATTTTCCAGGACAGGAAAGCAACATGATTCAATCATGATGGTGGTGGATAAGCTTACGAAATCTGCCCATTTTATTCCATTAAAGACCAATCACAAGGCAGTTAATGTTGTTGATATATTTATGAGGGAAATAGCATGATTGCATGGTGTTCCAAAGACAAGTGTATCTGACAGGGACCCGAAATTTACTTCAAAGTTTTGGAAGGGGTTATTCAAAGGATTCAAAACAAATCTAAACTTCAGCAGCGCTTATCATCCTAATTATGATGGGAAGACAAAGAGGGTGAACCAAGTGATAGAAGATAGGTTAAGGATGTATGTGATGGACAACCCATCTAAATGGGAAGACTACTTACACTTGGTAGAATTTGAATACAACAATGGGTATCAAGCATCACTAAAAATGAGCCCGTTTGAAGCATCTTATGGCAAAAAGTGCAACACTCCAATAAGTTGGGACAACCCATTTGACAAAGTAGTGTTTGGGCCAGAGTTGCTCAAGGAAATGGAATAACAAATTCTGAGGATTAAGCAGAATTTGAAAACTTCCCAAGATAGGTAGAAGAGTTATGTTGATAAGAACAGGACCCACAGAGAGGTCAAAGTGGGTGATCATGTTTTCCTGAAAGTGAAAACCAATAGAAGTTCCTTGAGGCTGATAAACTGTTCAAAGTTGGCAGCCAGATTTTGTGGGCCATTTGAAATCCTAGAAAGGATTGGACCAGTTTCTTATATGCTTTCATTTCCTGCATCCATGACTGTACATAATGGGTTTCATATTTCATTTCTTAAGAAATATATACCTGATGCTAATCATGTAATTGATTGGAATGTGATTCAGGTGGAGCAAGAAGGCATCTTGTAGGTGCATCTGGTGCGCATATTGGACCAGAAGAGAAAACAACTCCAGAATCGAGCCGTAGGGCTTGTAAAGGTCCAGTGGACCTGGTACAGTCCTGAGGATGCGACATGGGGGCATGAGGATGTTATGCGGGTAGAATACCATTGCTATTGTCCTCACCTAGCTGGAGCTGAGTTGAAGATTGGCTGAAGAAGCAGGTTGTCATGCCCGTGGTTGAAGAGGTAGGTTGTCAAGCTTGTGAGCAACTCTCTCCAAGTGAGAGAGTGTGTTGTGGAAGTGAGTTCTCCTGGAAGGGGTCCCATAGCTGCTAAAAATCTCTAAGAATTCTAGTCCAACCTGTTGTTGAAGCCCAAGGCAAGGGAGTTTGAGCAACCGATGGAATGTGGGACAATGAAGGTGCATACTTCTGGGGTGGGACAGTCATGTGGGGAATGAGAGTCTGTGAGCAGTGGGTGTAAGTGGCTCCTGGGAGAGAATACTTCCTCTTGAACTGTGTGACTTCCTATTGACCTTGCCTAGCCTAGGAATCCCTTACCCGGTGAATTTTAGTCCTATCTCAGGGGTGACCTACTGCCGAGAGTGATGAGCAGTGCGGTCTAAGGCTGGGAGGTTTGTGGAAGGTCTACACGCAGTTGGTGGTTTTACTTCAACTAAAAGATAAGTAGAATTATATGCTTAATTATGTATGTTATGCATGTTGTGTTACTTGAAATGTATCATGTGTTCCGTTGCATGTGGAATTACTGTTAATTCCATTTAAACCTGTATGGTAGCAGTAATTATGTGTTAAGTGTTCTAAATTCAGTAAAATGCATGTTATATGTATGTGTATATTCTACAGTAGTGACATTGCCTGACATGTTGGTGGCTGGGGATGTTACAATTTGGTATCAGAGCAGTCAAGGAAAAGTTAAGGGTGTTTGGGTAGCATTATCCCGCATGTGGGTGGCCAAGGATGTTAAAACTTCTTTGCATTTAATAGTTTTGTCATGTGTCTTCAATTCTTCCATATATTTTGTTAGATCAAAAACTTTGGTTTTCAATATTTTGATTTCTTCCTCGTAATCTAGCTGAATCCTTTTGAGGTTGATGGTTTCTAATTCAAACATTTGGCATGATTCTTCCTTTTTAGTTATTTGGATCTTCTGGGCTTCTTTTGTTTTCTTAGCTTCTTCAATTTGACTCATCAGATCTCCATTAGTACTTTCATTTATCTTTTTGAAATTGATTATTTCCAATTCCAACATGTGGTAAGATTTTTCTTTCCTTGTTAATTGGATCTTTAGGTCTTCTTTAATTTCTTTAATTTCCTCAAGTTGAGTGTTTGACTTCTCAACCTCCTTTCTAAGATTCACAACTTTGGTTTTCAATATTTTGATCTCTTCTTCTTTGTTTTCTAGCTGAAACTTTTGTTCATTCTCTTCATGGTTAGATTGATCTAGTTGTTATAGTAGCATCATATATTTCTATTGGAGTTTCTCCAACTCTTCTAGAGTGCACATGGTTGTGTACTCAAGACTGTCAAGAGCCTCCAAAAGAACTTTAATATGCATATAATTTTCTGGTTCCAAACGAATCTCTCCTATAGTAGCTGCAACATCAGTTTTAAGATTATGTAATTTTTCTTTAGTGATTACTGAGGTATGACTCAATTCCTTGATGAGGTTGTCTTCCTCACTATTGACTGAGATTTGCATCAAATCTTGTATTTCATTCTGATTAGAAATCTTTTTCTCTATATTATGTTCTTCAATTTGATTGTAGTTTTCCCTTTTTTCATTTTTCTCCTTATCTTGATAAGAATTCTCTTCTTCTGAGTTGTGTTATTTATTCTGATAGGAATCCTCTTCATTAGAGTCTTTTTCCTTATTCTGACGAGAATCCTCTTCATCCAAGTCTTCTTCTTTAATTCTATAGGATTTCTCTTCTTCTTGTGTTTCATTCTGATAACAATTTTCTAGTTGGAGCCATAATTCTTTAGCAGATTTGTAGTGCCTCATCTTTTCTTTAACTTGGTATGACAATCCATCATGGATTTCTTTTAAGGCTACTGAATTGTTTCTCCTTGAATCCTTTGCAGTTTTGGTTTTTCTCTTTGAAGTAGTTAAGTGCCAGGGCTTACTAACTACCAAACCCCAAACTCCAGATCCTCTTGCATTAAGATATATTTTCATATTTTCCCTCCATGATAAATAATTTGTTCCATCAAATAAGGGAGCTTCATTTGTGGAGATAGCAATTTGTCCACCCATTTCTTCTGAATCTACCTTCAGTGTTTAAACTGTGTTGAAGGAACCTCACTCTAATACCAATTGTTGAAATGGATACTTGAAACTGAGAGGGGGGGGGGGTGAATTAGTGTCAGAAAACTTTGGACAATTTTCCACTTTTCATAATTTAACTGAACAACAAATATTTATTTCATTTTCTCAACCAATATATAAAAGAATAAATATTTTATTTATTTATTTAACTTGAATGAATACATAAGATCAGTCTTTGAATATCATATTCAAACAATTATGAGAGACCCAGCTCTTTGTTACAAGACCTATCTTGTAGTTCTCATATCCAACTGAGAAATGAGGAATTCAACCCTCATAACAAGTCCCAGCTTGTTGATCTCAGATCCAACTGAGATGTGAGGAATCCAATCCTCATACAAGACCCAGCTTGTAAACACGCACCAACCTGATAGATTGAACCTTCATTCAATCCATTATATATAAATATATATACTTCAACAAATTCAACTCCACTTCTTCTCACCATTCCTTCTTGTTTATATAGTCTTCCAACTGGTGTGAATTTGAATCATTGTGTCTTTTGACATTTGAACCATTGTACCTTTTCATTTAAATGATAATATTAATCTTTAATTAGTATTATTTTTCCTTTTATCCTTTATTCATAATTCTCATGAATTAATTATCTTTTAATCATGACTGTGTGTCGGTTATTTTGTCTTCATGAGTTGATCACAGACATGGATCAACTCATCATATCGTTCTCATGATTTTATTGCATTCTTTGTTCACCAATAGATCATATTTGATCTCTTATCATTTCTTTGTATTGTTCTAGTGTTAATCTCTGTCGAATTAAGTCTGGATGAGGCTCTTCCCTCAAACCATTTTCATATGATCACAAGCATAGAACCATAGGCTTATCAATTTAAGTGTTGCCTCATTTTATATCTCCCGAAACATATTTCTCCAAAGTAGATCGGGTGGTCATTATTCATTCTTTCGTTAGTCCATAGGTTTCAAATAAATCAAAGATTAGGACTTAATCAAGATTTGATATGAACGACTCTTATTTAGTTCGGGACTTCGGCTATTTCACTTACATTATCCTTCCACTGTACTAGATCAACAGTTGAGAACAATCCTGAAGCATCCTTCAGATCGAACGACTCATGTCCATTTTAGGATTTCGTCTTCAGGACTTCAGGGCTTTTTCCTTCACAATTTCAGTACTTCAGCCTTCGTGACTTCAGGACTTTGTCCTTCGTGATTTTGACACTTCAGCCTTCGGGACATCGAAACTTTGTTGGTGGTGAAACTCCCGAAGTAAATCTCCTAGAGTGATGTAACTTACTAGCGTCACTTATTGACATGACACAAGTCAAGTGGTCACCATGTGTCCTTGCTGACATGGTCTGCTGACGTAGATATCTCAATGTGGCACATATTCATCTCCTTGATATAACGGTCAGAATACTATCCAAAATGGTTACCTATCACATGGGTTGATTCGATGGCTGTCATGATTCCCAGAACCAAATCAACGGACAGTGTATGTCATGGTTGTCCACAACACTTGAGTAACTCTGGATGCTTTTGTATAAAAGACTCATCTTCCCAAGTGGAATATTCAGTCGGTAGTTTCCTCCATTTAATGAGATACTCTGAAATGGATCTATTCCTTAGCTAGTGAATTCTTGTGTCAGTGATGGCTTCAGGCTCCAATATGATTTTTCCTTCCTCATCAAGTTCTGGAAATATATTTTGAACTGGGATCTTGTCGCCTATAACCTTCTTTAAGCATGAAACATGGAAAAATGGGTGTACTCTTGAAGATGCATGAAACTCCAATTTGTGTGCCATAGTACCAATATTTTGCAACACCTTATAAGGGCCATAGTAATTTGGTGATAATTTATTATCCTTCTTGGCTTGCTTGAGGGACATTTGTATGTAAGGTTGTAGTCTTAAAAACACCCAATCCCCTACTTCAAAACTTCTTTCACTACGATGTTTATCTTCTTCCTGTTTCATGAGATTATGTGCCATGGTCAGGTTGTCCTTTAAGATTTGGAGAACTTTTTGTTGATGCTTGATGTGATCTTCCACTGCTTGAACCTTAGATTTTTCTTTTAGAGAAGAAGTGATGGAAGGAGGGTGGTATCCATAGAGTGCCATAAATGGTGTCATTTTTGTTGCAGTATGAAAGGAAGTGTTATACCACCATTCTGTCAAGGGTAACCATGTGAACCATTGTGTTTGTTTATCAGAGACAAAGAAACAAAGGTATCCTTCCAGACATTTGTTCACTATCTCGGTTTGTCCATCAGATTGAGGATGATAGGATGAGCTATGCGCCAATTGAGTACCCAAACAAGAAAATAATTATGTCCAAAAATGTCCAGTGAAGATGGGATATCTGTCACTTACAATAATATTTGGGTTGCCATGTAGCTTTTGAACTATCTCCATGAATGCAGTGGCAACTATAATAGCCTTGAAGGGATGAGAAAGTGCACAAAAGTGTGCATGCTTGATCAGTCTATCAACAATCACCATGATGACACTCTTTCCTTCAGTCTTTAGTAACCCTGTCATGAAATCCATGGAAACCTCCTCCCAGTGCAGACTTGGGATGGCTAATGGTTATAAAAGATATGGGGTATTAATTTTTTCCACCTTATATTGTTGGCAAACCAAACATTCTGCCACAAACCTTTGAACATCAGTTTTAAGGCCATCCCAAAAAAAATCCTTCTTGACTCTATGGTAGGTTTTCAAAAATCCCGAGTGCCCTCCTACTGGAGAGGTGTGC
>ML782181.1:729804-742483 GCA_009831015.1 Picea engelmannii
TGCATTCTCCAATGATTTGGGTTCCCAAAGGCGAACCTCATGTTGAATGTTATCCTTTAAAGTTCCTATGAATAAATCAATCAAGTGCTCATCTGGAATATCTGTTACCTTTATATTCAATCTTTGGAAGTTCTCATTGTGCTCGGTAACTGAACCCTTTTGCTTGACATTTATCAATTGGCTAAAGAAGGTATTTCTCCTTGTATCCTCATAGTGTGCTATCATTTATTCCGTGAAAATTGTCCAAGTGATGAGTGATTTGCGAGAACAAATCCATTGATACCATACAAATTGATTGGGTTATAAATATAAATAAGCAATTCGTACCTTTTGTGTATGTGGCACATTATGTAGATCAAAGAATTGCTCCATCTGAAGTATCGATGTGATTGGGTCCTTGCCATCAAACTTCCTCATATCAATCTTAGGAACGTGGTTGGTCTTCAACCCAAAGTTGGAGTTTCTCCATTCTTGATTCATCTTCCTTGTGTCCTCATCGTGAATTTCATGGGATGCATTTTCATTTTCAGGTGTCTTCTCTGTTACGAAATTTTTCAATACTTCCATGATCTCCTCTTTTAAACCATCCATCTTTGCCTCCAACTTAGCTTCCATCTCTTGTAGTTCATCTTGTGTTACTATCTTCTTTTGTAAATCATTTATGTCCCTATACATTTCTTCACCTTCATCAAGAGTCCAAGTAGGATTTTCTGGAGGCTTATTTGGTGTAGAAGTTCCCTTTTTGGGTGGCATGTTGGCCAAGTATCACTTTTGAACCTTGATTTTGAGGTGGTTCTTCTAGACAATCTTTCTTCTGTTGTGTCTCCCAAGTTTCGGCCCTTCTAGGTATGAAACTTTCTTTTATGTAGTTCTTTGATATTTATTCTCTTCAATTCCATAGGTCTGATCAAAATCGGATGTGCCAAGTGGAATTTAAGGTAACTTCCCCGCAACTTGCTGATTTTTGGCCTTTCCAGGAGATCTCATTTGTATAGCATGCCCCACACAAAAAAATTGATATAAAATTCTGAAAATCATACCAGAAATACTAAAGAATGTCAACTATCCAATGAAACCAATCTCACTCAATTTGAATACACTAGGAAGAAGTTATGATTTTTTTACCTGGAACACCTTCTTGAGACTAGTCAATAGGACTAGTCAGATACCCTATCTTCCACAGGGTGTATCTACAAATGTAAGATGACCCAAAAGATGAAATTTTTACCATAGATACCTTACTAATTTCTGTGAATAGCCTCTAGAGTTCAGGGTCTAAAACATTACAAAAAAAAAATTATAGTGAGAATTCCGCAATAACTCAGTTCAGGATGATTCCAAAACCCTATCTTGCACAGGTTGTATCTCCAAAAGTATAAGGCCTTAGGAGATGAAATTTTAACCCAACGTACCTTGATCCATCTACTAAATATCCTCCAAGACGTTCCTTCTGAAAAAGTTGTAGAAAATAATTTATAGTGAAAATTCCAAGGTGTCTTAGATGTAGCAACGAAACCCCAAGACCTTGAGCTCTAATACCATATGTTAAGAACCAAATATAAATATAGCATAGAAAAACCTCAGAATAAGTACTCAATGCTTTGAAAAAGAGATAATTTCAGATAATAAGCCTCTTCAAGGGGTAAACCTCCTTTTACCCCACATAAATGTTCAAGTACAAGATGATTCCAAATGAAAATGTCTCCTTGGTATATATAGGAGAATAGGAGGTATAATTACAACTAATGGAATAAATATGACATAAATAAAATAACATTAATAATGTAATATTCCCCAATTAAGGGGTAATGAGACAATATTAGGTCTTAACAGACATATTTGATCTTTACACTTATCCTTTCATTGCTTAATCCGATGGATGAGACTTAATCAATAATTGAGATGGATGGCCACTATTCACTTCATGACTTTGTACTTAGCGTCTTTTGAACTTAGCTCCTCGTAATTTCTCTGAATCTCGAATCCATGAATTCGTTTATATATTGCCACATCCCATCCTTCCAACCAACGGCTAGGATCTCTTCATGGCTTTGGACTTCGTAAAGTCAATGCTCTCTGTTATAACCCTAAATTGCACCACACATGCATACCTGGCATCAGGCCAACTCATATCCTTTCATTGCCAAAACATCTGCTGAACCAACTCTTTAAAAATCCTCTTAGGTAAAGGAAAACGCTCCCTAACCCACTACTGCACACGTGTGAACGCTGGCAGGCCTTCTACAGCGCACGTTTACCTAACAAAACACAAAAATAGGAAAGTTGTTGAAGAGACAAAAAGATATGGGATAGTTAACTGAAACTCCCGACCATGCATGGATGAGAGCTCGTCCAAAACCCTAGCTCCTTCTAGCCTATAAAAGAAGGGGTAGGGGTACTATTTGGAGGAGGAAAATTATAGCGAAGAAACTCTGCCCGTTTGCCGAATCCATTTCTCCCAACCCTTTAGCCTTTCCTCAAGCCTAGGGAGAATTAACGCAAAGAAGTTGGAGGACAAAAGAAGAGGAGGAGCCCAGGATCAGGATCAAGGAGCGGTGGCCAGTCTCGAATACAATTGTAAGTTGATTCATTTTGAAAATAATAAAAGAATACTTTCCCTGTCCCAATGCATGAGTTATATGTGGTTTGTGTAATTGATGCTTAATTTCTAACCCTCAAGTAGAAAAGTAGCATGCATGCGTGGTTGTTTGTTTTGATTGTAGGATAAATTTGGAAGGAGCCGTGCAAGCAAGCAGTCAAGAGTGCAATGGAGGATCTACACCAAACATCAGTAAAAAGGTTAGTAGTTCCTTTCCATGCATGTATCATGAAAGAGGGGTTTAAGTTTTGGGGTGGTAGGTTAAAAGGTCATTTCTTTAAGGTCAAAATTTGCATGCAATCCTAGCCCTAGCTTGCTAGTCCATAGGGTATTATTTCCCAACAACAGAATTGACGACTCCACTGGGGATTGATACTCTTTAGGGTTTCCGGATTTAGTTTTTTGGGTAGTTTAAGAGATTAGATTTTCTATTTCTTTGCCTGTCTTTTTCAGTAAGGCCTGAGCTAGTAGGGAGACTGGTTCTTTATACCAGTTTTCCTTGACTATTTCTTGACGGAAATTTTCAGGACACACAGAGGTACACACGGCCTGCAGAAGGCCTGCACGTGTGTGCTCGTGCCCTAACCTTCTATAGCCCACGTGTAAACGCTTGCTGCAGAGGTTTCAGTAGTGTGTAGGAGTTAGAGAGATTTAGAGGTAGTCCTCCTCTTCCCTGTCATAATTTTACATTCTCAGGGGGCTTTCTGGATCCTGTCTGAGTCTTGCTGGTTCACAGTCTTGTCTCAGTTTACTTTATTGCATTTTGTTATTCCTTGCAATTATTTTTATTTTCTGTTAAGAAGAAGCATCCAAGCCTTTAAGAGACCCTGGTTATCAATACCAGAGGCCTTTTCTTGGTCTGGGCTGCCTGTGGTTATTTTTGTCTGGTAGTTTACACATACACGCGGCCTATGCAAGTGCAGCCCGTGGGTACACGCGCTCTGTTATAGCTCAGCACGTGTTTGCACGCGTGCTGTTTCAGTGACAGAGGCGTGCTTTGACAGGTTGCTTTTCAATCAGGGTGGGTCAGTCATCCCCTCATGTGGTGACAAGTGTTCCTCTCAGGTGTTTGAGCCCAAGGTCGAACAGTCAGTAGGTTAGGGCCTCTTACCCTTAGCCTGTTTTTTCTTAGTTGATAGTTGATAGAAAAGATAAAAAAATAAAAATAAAAATTTGTTTTATGGTTTTTAGATAAGCGTAGGAGTCTGTGCTTTCTTGATTACCATTGTGTATCTTTTCTCTGATTCCTTGCGATCTATTCTTTAAGCCAGAATTTTGTTTTGTTTTCTTGGTTTTGTGCTTGTCGGCATTTTCCCTTTGTTGCTTCATTTAGCACTTAAATAAAAAATATATATATTTATTTTTCATTTTCTTCTTTGTTTGAAAATTGTGTTTCTGCATCAATAGCTAGGAAGAAGTCTTTTATTCATAAGTTTTTGCAGTGCGTTTAGAGTATAAGTAGCTCGTAGTCGAGCGAAATTCCTTTATGTTTGCTGCATGAAATCTTAGAAAAATTGAAAAGAAAAGAAGCCTTTCTTGTGTGAAAAGTTGTTGATTTTTTCATTTAGTAAAAGCATTTTGTTTCCATCTTTTTTCATTTGGTTTTTCTTTGAGTCTTTACACATCATCAGTTTCACCTTCATACTCGTGACGTAAAAAATCCCATAAAAGTAACGCTAATTTAAAATTTATTAGACTTTTTGTTTGTAGGGTTCATACACTAGTTCAGGACTAGGGCCTTGGATTAGGTTGGAGAGGAAACTCTCCAAGGCCACTCAAAACCAAACATTGGAGTATGTGATAGGGAGTGTAGAAGTCTAGTTTCGTGGAAGTTATCCGGGACCACCCTCTAACACAGAGGCTAAACACGAGTTCGCGTAAGGAAAGGTAGCAGAGATAACCCCTCCAAAGCTGGACCGAGCGTAGTGGAGAACACATATCGAGGGCTTGTTTTGGGATTCCGTCGTTTGCATTTGCCATGGGGATTCATAGGTCTCGAATCCATTCGAGGTCCTCAGTTGTCTTCCGGACCATTTTCTCTTGATACCCTTGATAGGTTTCGGGCTTGATACCCTGCTCATTATGGTCTACCCGACTATCGACTGTACCCGCCTGGTGATTGTTCGCGTGTTGGCAAACTAGTTGCCAATCTTTTTTAGGGACATACACAGGTGACTGCGGGGGTATACCATAGTACCTAGGACAGACATCGGGCCATGCTTTGTAGAGTATACCCAAAGGGTGCTTCCGTTTTCGAGTTACACTTGCACCGGTAAGTTGCTCTAGTGTTGGTTGTTGTAACTGTTCTTCAAAATAGTTAGTGATTGCTTGTCTTATCTCTTAGGGGCTTCTTTTTTAGTGTGTATTACTGTTTGAACGTGTAGAATACCTTAGCATGTCTTGGATCTTCTCACACAGTGGAGGATCTCGAGCTCCACCGGTCTCGAAGGCTTCTGGGCCTACCGCCGGTTATAATGGAGCCACCCCCGCCACCATTGAGGGAGAAGCTAGACCAACAAGGGTCTTTCAAAGCAATCGGGTCACAACTCATTGTGCCCAAACATCACCCGGAGGAATAAACCGCCGCTCTTGGCTCGGTCGAAACCCCAAACACTGATTTCTCGGCATCTTTTGTTTTGCCAATTTATCACGAGCGCTAGACAGTGCCTCACATAGCTATGGAAACAAACACCGTTACTTCTTCCGGGAATACTTTTATTCCCACCACAGTTGTTACCACAGGAGAATCATCTCCTAACTTATAATAATTGGGTCGAGCCACCATGGTCTCAGCCACAACTACGTCGCACAGTGGACCGAGCCCATATATGGCGGCGGTCACAACCCCCTTCGCATCTAGTGCGACCGGTCCTCCATTTTCATATGGTATGTCGAGTTCGGGTACAAGTCCTGCACTCACTTACTCCACTTTAAATACTTTGGGTCTGGGGGCAGGGAGCTCTAACACTCCTCTGCAAGGTCAACTTGGGGGCATTCCTGTCCCTTTTAATTCTTTTCCTTACGCTGGAGGTCATATCTCTCCTTCATCCCCTTCACTTGGTGGTCTGCATCAGCAGTCCACCGGGAAGCCTGCACACACAAGTTCATTTGGAGCTGGGATTCAAGGAACACCTGCACACACTATGCCAGTAGGTTCATCACCATTTGTTTGGAACGAGGCGTTTGGTAATAACACTTTTGCATCCACCGCTTTCCCATCTGGGGGCAATCCCATTTTTGGACAGTATACTCCAGTGCAGGGGGCACATATCGTCGAACCTTGGAATTCAGGACAAGGATCCGTTCCTTCCTCTGGAATGTCGTTTTGGGGTAATTATTTCCACAGTCAATGGAACCCTGGACAGACTTCTATGCCTCTCCCATCAGGACCGGCATGGGGTAATCCTTCCCAAAGTCCTTCAAACACGATGCATGCCCAACATCCTATGTCCTTTATAGGGAATCAGCCAATGATGTCTTTGCAGATGCAAAATCCTTACATTGGTCAGGGCCATGGTTTCTACCAGAATTCGGGCCAGTAGCCAAACTTTTCCTGGCAACCTGGTGCCAGTCAAACTCTAGGACCCTTTTTCCCAGGCTATCAGCAGCAACCCAAACTACCATTCCTGGCGACGTTACACTTACTAGATTTGACATGGTTGTTAAATGATCCTATTTGTCATAATCCACGTTGGCCTCCTATGCCAACGAAGTTGCCTTCGGACATTCCAAAGTTCGAGGCCAAGCCTAATGAATATCCAGGTGATCATGTGACTACTTTCCATCTTTGATGTTCATCTAACTCATTGAAATATGACTCCGTCTAGTTGTGATTGTTTCAATGCACTCTTATCGGGAGTGTTGCGAAATGGTACATCGAGCTTGATCACTCAAGATACTCTTCTTTTGGTGAACTGGCGATGGCCTTCCTTAACCATTTCCAGTTACCTGTGAGATATGACACTGGCACAGAGCTGCTTGCCAATTTTGAACAGACGACAGCGAACCATATCTCTGATCATATCCGAGAATGGAGACGTCGAAAGAGTCTAATCAAAGTACCAGTCCCACTAGCATTCTTGCTGGAGTGGTTCATTAAGTCCTTGGTCCCACAGTTGTCCAAAGACGTCGCAACGTCCGGATTTTTCTCTGAAGAAGATGCCATTATGCGGGCTCAACAATTTGAGCTCATCTATTCTCAGTTTGGTTTATTATACAACATCTTGCCAGATGCGCCACGTTCGATACTGGAGAAAACTAGACAGAGAGCTGGACCACATGCCAATGGTATCGTCGGTTCAGCACAAACTAAGTCCATTGAGCAATTGACAAAACAATTGCAACAGTTATCTATACAACTCTCAACAGCGAGCCAGACTAATGCTTTGGCTGTCCCTCCTACCCAAACGTTGGAAGTACACTCCGTGAAGACAACTAACCCAAAGGCCACCCAACAGCCTGAAGGGAAGAAAAAACAACGTAAAAAGGGTAAGGGGGATAAAAAACCCACTGATAACGCTGGCGAGGGCACCATAGAAAAATGGAAGGTGAGGTATCCATGCAAATTGTGTGCGGACGACCACCCGACCCATATTTGTCCTCGACTTACAGAGGCCCAAAAGTTTGTCACGTAGCAACAGCAAGCCATGTTGACTAATCCCTTTCAGCATGGGAAAAATTTAACTCAAGCCTCTACAAGTGCTGAAGGGGGCAGCCAAGAAACCTGCCCTCCTCCAAACAATTCCTCATCCGCGAATGTATATATGGTGAGGGGTGATGCTTTAATAACGACTAGAGCGCACGACTATAGCCAACCAAGCGCCTTTGAGAAGGGTAAAGAAGCTGAGATCCCATCTCTTCCTCTACAGATTGAGAAGACGTTGAGTGAAACAATGACACGCATTCCAAAGGGTGCATTTAAGAAAGATTCTCATAACCCAAACGCAAGGGCCACCCAGAATTACTCTGTGGTGGAGGATTTATCACAAACCCCTTGTGCAATGTCTACTTTGGAAGTCCTCCAAAGCTACCCTACTCAGAGGAAAGCCTTGTTAACTACTTTAGGCTCTACCAAGACTTGTAACCCAGGTACCATCATGCTAGATACAAATGACTTAAAACCTTGTCTGCCTTACCACGTAGCATTTCAGATAGTAGTGGCTCATCCCACGAAAACTGTTACACGCAATATCTTTCTCACGGTGGTCGACGAGGGTGCCTCGACATGCGTTATGTCATTAGCATGTTGGAAGGCCATTGGCCAGCCTGCTTTGTCTCCATCACCTACTCTCCTTACTACGTTCGACAATCATTCTTTCTGACCACATGGAATCGTTCCTTCTTTTCCTGTGCAGTTAGGAGGGAAAATTGTGTGCATCGAAGTAGAGGTAGTCGATGCTCCCCTCGACTATCACCTCTTGTTAGGTCGGAGTTGGAATTATGCCATGCAAGCTGTGGTTGCTACAGTTTTATGAGTCTTATTGTTTCCACATGAGGGTTGGATAGTGACCATTGATCAATTTTCCTTCTCTCGACCTGACCCAGCTTTGGGGGCATCCACGGTTCCCATGATTCATAATCCTCAGCCCGGTGTCGTTAACGTAGGAGTTGTTTTGTTCCCATCCTTAATGGGTACCTTCGATTACCCACCTCCTCATGACGATGCCAAGTTTATATCTAGTCACCACAAGGCTGAGATTTTTCACGTTTCGTCATTCCGCACGATTTACTTTGAGGATCCGTGGATTCTTCCTTCCCCATCAGCCACGATGGATGAGACAGGGCACTCTAGCATGTCCATGCCCTTGTCAGCCACTGAAGTAGCGTACTCTTTAGTCCAGCAAGCTTCATCTAACCCCGATCCGACTCCCGCACCAGAGTTGGATCCACTTCTAGAGCCTATTTGGGCTCAGGGTTCTCTTGCTACCACCGATTTGTTAGACTTAGTCTTGCCTTCTGATGAAGCAGTGATCGAAGCAATGACTAGTCCGGAAAAACCTTGGGACGATCTTCATCACAGATCATATTTCCTCCTAGAGTTACGCTGAATCGAGGCAAGATAATTCACTACCACCATGATGGGATATGAGCCATGTCCTATTAACCTCTTAGCTACACAGGAAATTTATGCTTAGGGCAATATGATGACTATCTCTGAAACTATACCTATCGATATCTCCCGAAACCCTGGCGTCATGGAGAATGTCTTCATCGGAGCGGATTGCTCCCCCGAAGAGATTCAGATTTACATGGATCTATTCAAATAATTCTGTGATGTTTTTGCCTGGTCTTATAAGGAAATGCCAGGTATCGATCTAAAAATAGTTGAACATGAAATCACAACGTATCCTGACATCGAGCCTATTCGAAAAAAACTTCGTCCAGTTAATCCTAAGAAAGCAGCAGCCATTAAGATTGAGGTTGAGAAATTTCTCAAGGCAGGGTTCATTTACCCTATTCATTTGACTCAATGGGTGTCAAACCCCGTGCCGGTCGATAAAAAACAAGGCACGATTCGTGTATGTACCTATTTTCTTGATTTGAACAAGGCATGTCCAAAAGATAATTATCCAACCCCATTCATTGACTAGATCATTGATGAATGTGCCGGTTGTGAAGCCTTTTCGTTCATGGATGGTTTTTCGGGCTATAATCAAATCCAAATCAAACCTGAAGACCAACACAAAACGACATTCATTTTTCTGCGGGGTACATTCGCCTATCATAAGATGCCTTTTGGCCTCAAGAATGTTGGAGCCACTTTCTAGTGGGCCATGTCTTTTTCATTTCATGACCTCAAACATATAGTCGAGGCCTATCTAGATTATTTAGCATCACACTCTCGCAAGCAAAAGGATCATCCTATGCACCTCAGACTCATCTTTGAACGTTGTCGCTACTTCAGGATTCGCTTGAATCCCAACAAGTGCAGCTTTTGCGTCACGTCAGGACATTTGTTAGGTTTCATCGTATCAACCACAGGGATCATGGTGGATCCTCTTAAGGTGGAGGCAATAATCCAGTTGCCCCCCCCACGCACAATCTTACAATTTCAGAGTCTTCAAGGCAAGGCGAACTTCTTACAACGCTTCATCGCCAACTATGCCGAAATCACCAAGGTATTTATGCATTTACTTAAGAAATATGTTCCTTTTTTTTGGGACAAAACTGCTCAATGCTCTTTCGACGCATTAAAACACGCCCTCACAACTGCACCTCTGCTACGACCACCTAATTATAACAAATATTTCTTATTATATATAGCTACCGCAGAGTCAACTATAGGCATGGTTTTAGTTCAAGAAGATGATTTGTTTTCTGAATACGTGATCTATTACCTGAGGCGACATCTCGTAGGACCGGAACTTAATTATTCCCATCTTGAAAAACTTGCATTGGCAGCAGTTCATGCTATTCAACGGTTTTGTCACTATGTTCTGTTTTGCAAGACCACCGTCATTGCTGTCGTGAATCCATTCCAGTATATGTTGACACGACGAGTTATCGGCAGTAAAATCAGTATATGGATGGTCATCCTTCAAGAATTTGACTTAGACTTCGTTTCAGCAAATTCCAAGAAGTCATTGGTCTTCACAGAACTTATTTCGGAGCTTCCGGTTGAGTCATGTGACGTTGTGCCTGAGGAATCGCCTATCCGGGGGGATATGTTTTTTATTGAATCTTCAGACCCCTAGTACGGAGATATACTAATCTATCTCAAGACTTTGAAGTGCCCCACCTCTGCTTCTCGTGACGAGCGTCGGCGGATATGCCATCAGGCTAAGAACTATCTCATACTCGATGATACGTTGTATCGGAGAGGTGTAGATTGCATATTGCATCGATGTCTCACTCATGAGGAGGCCTTCATAGTGCTCAACGATTTTCATACAGGAGCTTGTGGCGGTCACTTATCTAGGTTGGCAATAGCCCAAAATATTTTACGAGCAGGTTACTTCTGGCCCACACTTATCAAATATTGTATCGAGTCGGTCAACAAGTGCCATCCGTGCCAAATCTTCTCTCAGAAGATGAGGGCACATCCATCTCCTATGTTTCCCGTCATCACAGTTGGTCCCTTCACTAAGTGGGGGATTGATTACACTACATGCAACCCCCCGTCAACAAGAGGGCATCGCTATATCATCGTAGCTGTTGACTACTTCACTAAGTGGGTCGAAGCTATGCCGACGTTTAAAGATGATGGAGAGACTGCATCTCTCTTCTTATTCAACCAAATTATAGCAAGGTTCGGCATCCCGAGAGAGATTTTCACTGACCATGGTAGTCACTTTCAGAATCAAATGATGTCCGAATTAACATCAAAGCTTGGGTTACAGCAAGACCATTCATCACCTTATTATCCCCAAGCCAATGGGCAGGTGGAAGCTATAAACAAAACTCTTAAGATGATTCTACAACAAACTATCAACTCAGCCAAGTCAAACTGGAATTTGATGTTATACTCGACATTATGGGCTTACTAAACATCAGTTAAGACTGCAACCGGTTTCTCACCTTTCCAACTCGTTTACGGGCTGGAGGCAGTCTTGCCCATCGAATGTCAAATACCATCTCTGAAATTGGCAGTACAATTATTGCCAGACACTTCTCCACTTGAAGAACGGTTAGTACACCTTGAGCAGCTTGATGAGCAGCGTCATGATGTTGCCCTGGCCAACGAGGCTCATAAACAGAAGGTCAAGTGTCAATATGATAGGTCCGTTCATCCTCGGATTTTTTTTGAAGGCGACCATGTCATGTTCTATGACCAAGATAAGGACCCCCTGGAGGCAGGAAAGTTTAAACCCATGTGGTTCAGACCCTTCATTATTAAGGAGGTTTTAAAAAAGGGCGCTTATCATCTGGTCGATTTTGAAGGGAATGCTTTGGCAGAGCCTAGAAATGGGCTCTACCTCAAAAAGTATTACTCATAGAGAGGTCACTGTGGGTAACTTGTTGTAACATATGTATAGTCTTTGTACTATTACTTTTTTACGTTTCTTTTAAAAAGTGTTATGGACGTGTCATTGATGTTATCTTTCATCAATATGGCAGATGTCAAGTGATTCTGAGGTGTTCATTGGGTACGCGGACGGTGCTAGTCGACACACACGGAGGCTTGCCTCCGTAGCTTGGGTAATATTTACACCACAGGGTCAGTTGTTATATTCCAGAGGTATATGCTTAGGTGACACCACAAATAATGTTGCCGAGTATAGTGCAGTTATTGAGTTGCTTCATGACACCTTGTCATTAGGTATCTCTCGTCTCCGAGTCTATCTAGACACTCAACTGGTTGTGTCGCAGCTTAACAGAATATACCGGGTACATGATCCAACTTTACACTGACGATTCCTTAGGGTATGTCTCTTAGAACGCAACTTTGATTATATTACATATTTTCATGTTCCTAGGAGATTAAACCAAATCACAGATACTCTAGCTAATCACATTTTAGATTGGCATCTTGCCCACATATAAAAAGATCATGGACATAAGCATGTAAATACATTTTTTCACACATAATCCATAAGACACAAAAAGAGATAAAAAAAAAACCATATATAAACATCATAAAATCCTCAGAGTACATAGATGGGCACAAGCGCCTCAAAAGTGGGAACAATAACGAGTCACTGGGCTTATGCCCTCAAAAAATATATACATATCAGTGCTCGTGGCACATAAAGAGTCTAAAAGTCTGCTCAGGGCCTATGGGCCCTGTTATAATCATGTACAGCTTGGGCTAAATGCCTAAACAATCGGACCCATGTCCGAGGTGCCCCCACAACATGAGTCTGCATGGATGGCGGCATGTGCTCTATCTCTGCCATGGGAACTGTGCGAGTGAGCGTAGTAAATTTTCGCTCAACTCACCTCAGGACCCTCTCGACCTCTCCTGCTGGGAGGTTCCCTGCTACTGTTGCTCCTCCAGCGGCGGCAGCTACGGCTTCTGGCCATGGGCGATGCCTGTTCTGTGCATAGTCGGTAGGTCGCACGGGTCCCACATCTACATGCAATAAATGTTCACCCATCAAAAACTATGGTATACAAAAACATGATATATATATATATATA
>ML782181.1:758050-768645 GCA_009831015.1 Picea engelmannii
ACATCCCAAACATCTGCACCTAAAGCCATTATGTAGGTTCTCATTCTAACTTTCCAGAAGGAAAAGTTTGTTCCATTGAATAGAGGGGCCTTATTGGTTGAATTTCCTTCATGGCTTGACATGTTTAAGCTCTAGGATCTACCTTTAGATAAAATGGGTTGGCTCTGATACCAATTGTTGGACAACTAAGAGGCGGGGGGTGGTGAATTAGTTGTTTACCGAGCTTGAACAATTATACTTATTTTTAATTCTTTACAAAGCACTCAATGACAATCAAAATGATGCAGGGCAATAAGAAATAGCATATTCAACATCAGTCCAACATATGATATACACAGAGACATATTTTCTTGAGGAAACCCATACAGGGTAAAAACCTCTTCTTCTTTATATGATAAGTAATATTTACATTCTTTACATTATCATACATATGAGCACCAACTCATAATGAGGCTGCAACCTCTGTTTTGCAAGCTACTACTTGCTGAGAGCACCAACTCTCTGTTTTCTCTAGCACCAACTAGAAGGAAGCACCAACTCCCTTGTTTCTCTAGCACCAACTAGAAGGAAGCACCAACTCCCTGGTTTTTCTAGAACCAACTAGAAGGAAGCTACAACTCCCTGTTTTCAAGCACTCACTTGAACCTCTGAGGACACCAGTCCTCCCTAGCACCTCCCTACCACCTTGGTTTATGAATATAAATTACTAAAACTTATTACAATGATATAGTGTTCAACAACAACTTACTAGTCTCATCACTATTCTGCAAGATTTCGCTGCTTTGTCTTCCTCACTATCTTCCTACATGCATCCATTGCACTTTTCTATTATTTTTCCTCTTGTGCTTTCTGCACCATTCCCATTCAATGCACCTTTTGTCTTCTATACATTTCAACTGTTGCACTCCACCTCCTTCTTCACACATGCATCACTCAAAACAACAACAACAACCATCTCTTCTTTTCTCCACATTCTTATATGCCCTATGCATCTTGTGCATACTCTGTATGCAATGGTTCTACGTCCTATCCATGTCGAGTGCTCAGCCTCTTCATTATGGAAACTCTTTAGCTTCTCTGTCTGTTAATTCCATCTGTCCATCATCACTGGGTGTCATGATCAAATTGCTTCACATCACAGGTAGTTGAGATTCTTCATCTTCTGTTGCAGTCGACCTCAACCTCTCTGTCGCAGTTAACGGCTCCAACACTCTTCCAGCTATCAATAGCCTCCATGAATAGTCTTTTCTCCTACTGGAAGATTCCTTGTGACCCTTTAGTTCCTCTGGAAATCACACAGAAGTCTCTTCGAGTCCTCTGGCAGAAACCATTAGTGGTTTCTAGTAGTTATACTGAGAAGTGCTACAATAGCCCTTCGATCTTCTTCAGTTTCATCAGCATTGTTGGATTAAGTTCTCTAAATATTGCGTTCATTTCAGCATTCCACTCTTCGGCATTTCGGGATCACCGTGGTGGAGGATTTTAGTACTCTCCATTTCCCGACCCCTGAAACTCCGAAAAGGAGCTTGTCTTCACTAACTCCTTCCCCCATCTTCCACCGATGTGACCAACGGCTGTGACCTCAGCCTTAGTCGAAACTGCATTTCTCAATTTCATGTTTCGACATTTCGACACTCTTGGTGGTGAAGTGTTTCAACACTTCAACTCCCAGTTTTCGAAACTCCAAAATGGAGTCAGATCAATGGTCTGGTACTCCAACGTTTTTCATTTTGGTGAATCGACATTTCGGTATTCCTGTGGTGAAAGACCTTGACATCTCCAACTCCCGGTATCCAAACCTCCAGTATGTAGTCTGTGACATTTTTCAACTTTGGGTTTTGTGATTTCGAGACTCCTGTGGCGAAGAGTCTTCACTCTTGACTCCTCCTACTCCTGATATCCAAAACTCTGGTATGGAGTCTTTATCATTTCACGACTTCAGGTTTCACGACTTCGAGACTCTTTATGATGAGATTCTTTGTCATTTCCATCTCCCAGCATCTGAAATCTCAGTATCCAATACTTCGATATGGAATCAGATCAACAGTCCACGATCTCCTCGAACCAACGGCTCAAATCATTTTGCCATTTCGCATTTTGTGATTTTGACACTCCTGTTGATGAGAGTCTCTGACATCTCCATCTCCCGGTAACCGAAATCCCAGTATTCAATACCTCAAGTGGTGCGCTTGTTTCAGGATTTCAGGATTTCGCTTTTCAGTACTTTGGGACTTCTGATGATGAGAGTTTCTGACATCTCCATCTCCCGGTAACTGAAATCCCGATATTCAATACTTCGAGTGGTGCGCCTGTTTTGGGTTTTTCAGGATTTCGCATTTCGGCACTTTGGGACTCCTAATGATGAGATTCCTGACATCTCTATCTCCCGGTATCCAAAACTCCGGTAGCCGAAGCTTTGAGCGATGCACCTATTTCGCGATTTTGAGGTTTCGCATTTCGCGACTTCAAGACTCCTATGTTGGAGAGTCTCAACTCTTGACTTCTCCATCTCCCGGTAACCGAAACTCTGAAATGGAGTCTTTGTTGAGGTGATTTTTCGGGGTTTTTCATTTCACCTTGCTCGTTTAAAGAGCATGTAAGTTCTCTTGGATCCAACGTCAGTCAAACCTCAGGCTCAGAACTGATGTTCATCGGGAAATCTTCAATGAGATCCATCGCTGCATACTCTGATCTTGTCGAGCTTGCTCTGCAGCGTCTGTCCAAAAGAATTCTGGTGCTTGCTTGGCACATCCTTCCTATACTCAAGCCATCATCGTTGTTGTACTTGCCATCAATGCCTGTAAAACATGCCAACAAACCATAGTCATCGATCTTTGATTCGATGAGATCTGATGATCTAGACTAATTGTGGGATTGGTAATAATGTGTAGTTTAATTCTCCCTTTGCGCTCTACAATCAATCCATGTCATTGATCTGGCTTGCATATCCAACAGTCACAACTTGATTTGATCATTGACCAATCCTCCTGAGATTTAATCTTTGACATACTGTCATACTGTTTGACATTCTCATCTTTTGCATACTTTCAATGCACTTTTCCTTCTGAGCTTTTAACTGTGCATATTATTTTGACATTCTCTGCTAACTAATATATTGTTGACATCAATGACAATTTCATCTATGATAAATCAAAAATGACAATTCATCATAATAGCTTATCATCACATCATAATGACATTGACTGTTGACCTCAATGAAAACATATCAATGACAATATGTCCAACAGGAATTTGGTCGATTTTGAAGTTAGTATGAATTTGATGAAACAATGACCACCATGTTTGCATTAGGGTTTTGAGCCTGGTTTGTTCTTGCAGTTGTTATTTGAGGTTGTGGTGTAAATTTTATATAATGGAAGGTAGATGGATTTATGTTTCTTTCTCATCCTCTTATGCAGACTTGAGGCATTCTGATTTTGGTTATGATTGAGTCGAATTGGCTTTGTAAACAACCTCCTACATAATGTTTTGCTAGTTTAAAAGGATATCTAGATTTTAAAGGAAAAAGTGGGAAATGAAACTTGCAAGTTTGGCATTCTCGAAATTTTCTTTAAATTTTATATTGATCAGTTTAAAAGAATTGTTTCTATGTCGTGGATTCAGTGTGTTGAATTTTAAAAAGAATGTTATGTCACAAGCTGAAATTGGTGCGAGTTCTATCATATTAGTTTGGAAATGATTGGCATGGCATACAATGAATATCCAAATGTTTTTGTGAATGATGACAATGTTTATTTTAAAATCAATGAATGTTATTTCATGTAATAGAACAATAATTGTCTCATTCCCATTCATTATCTAATTTTCCGCTCATTATATGCCCAACACCTTCCCAGTAACATTTAAATTATCCCTTGTTCTGTTATTATGAATTTCATTTTTAAGGGGAAAGGATTAAAAAGGATTGGATGATGACTTGGGTTGGAAATTTTGATATGGAGACATTGCTTTTAGAAGAAAAGGGCTCTACATTTTTCTTGAATAGTATTCATTTGTTGGTTCACGACCATGCTACAATTTTTCATTCATTAAATCCCCCAATCTTCCCAATGACCCAGTAATTCCATGTTCAATTGCAATTGATTATTGAATTCAATATGTGGTGGGTTGTGTCAATGGATGGATTGTTTATGCTTTTGTTGTGAATGATAGAGCCAACAATTTGATTTTATTTAGGTAGAGTATTAGTGAAATGACTGTTAAAATTTTTCATATTATGATTGGAATATTGCTTCAGGATGAGTTTTTTTAGCAGGTGTAGCAATGACAGAGGTGGAAATAGAGGTAGAGGAAATAAATGGCAAAGAGGCCATAGAAAGTCGCAATTCTCAATACATTTTGACGTTGATCCACAATAACTGAATCAACTTTTCCAAGCCAGATTCTTCAATTTAGTTGGGCAAGGGATTCTGAAACCTAGACTTGAGAGGCCTCCTTTCCAGCCACATCAAAACTTCTATGGTGTCTGTGTCCCCCCTCATGTTTCTATGCAGCCAGATTCACCTTCCAATGATGGCTGTCAAGATATTATCCATCATCCTATTTCACATCATAATGGTTGGCCTATAATATTGTTACCATTGCCCCCTCCTCCATCACCATTCAACCCAAATGCCCAAGTTGATTGTGTTGCCTCACCAGTCCAGTCCTCTCATGAAAGCAAGAGGTTAAAAATTGTCATCCCCGAGCCATAAGTAGATAAAGGAAAAAGGGTGGCTAATTCCTCCAAGTCTTCCAAAGACTCCTATGAATTAGTGTCCTCTCATCTCCACCTCAAATATAGTTTCTCCCATGTCATCAGTGAAATCCACCCACAAGGTTCCAATCAATTGAAGGTTGTTCCACGAGACAAATCAGAAAAAAGGATCAAAGGAAGGCAGAAGTGAAAAGAGTCAAACCACCTCTCACAGTAAATATGGATTTTAATGTTATTTTTTAGATCATATTTTATTTGTATGATGACAGGATGTTTTGGACAGCAAGGATATAATTCCATTTTCGGGAAATAGTCACGTTTTATTTTGATACTAAAATATTTGACTATTTATATGAGGATGGGAGTTACAAGGTGAATATTTGAGTTAATTTTTTGGGTGTTATATTTCATACTTTGATGATCATTAAAGAAATGAAAATTGGAGTGACAAGGGGTCCCACCTATTTAGTTATTATTTAAATAGACCCTTATTTATTTATTATTATTTATTTGTATCAACTTATTAGTTAAGCTACCAAGCTTAACAAAAGAAAGGTAGTTGAACTACCATAACTTATTGGGAAAGAATAAAAGCTCAATCAAAAGAAGACACAAAGGAGAGAGAGAGAGAAAGAAGAAGGGGGACTTACGATATAAGGTCTACTCTATACTTATGAGAGAATTATTTTCTTCATTCATTCTGAGTTTACTAGAAAGCTAAACCATATTGATGACAACAGGGTCTTATTGAAGGCAATAGGATTCAAAATTGAATCATATATTTCAACAGCTTGTTTCTAAAGGTGTATGATTTATCTTCAATAGTATGTGTGTTCTTTTTTGTTTGTGGATTATTTTTCATGACTGATAAAGAATATTTTGCAGAGTCAAGTGATAGCACTTTTATGGCAAGCTAATCCAAATCTTTAAGCTTCAATTTTCTTTTGTTGTCAGAGTCTTTTTGTATGGTTCCCATCGGAGACTTCTAAATTTGGCTTTGGTCCCACCATCACAGGGGTTTGTAAAGAGAGTTATGCTTTGTATCTCATAATGAAGTTAATATAAAAATCAGATTTCTAATTTCAGTCTCACATGTTGATCTGGATTATTTTGAGAACGACATGAAGGAAGAAATATAATAGAGATATAACAATGAAATACACAAAAATATAGAAGAGAACATAGAAATACAATGAAACCCAACTTCTATTACTGAATAAGATAGAAAAACATTGTAGAACACAAACTGGAAAAATGGGGTAGCTTATCTCTAAAAAGAAAGAGTTGTTGGCTACGTTTCATTCACAAGAAGCTTTACATCACACTACATCACCTGATTAAAGGGCCTCCTTCACCTCAATTATATATGAGAGAGTGAGAGGAGAAAAATTCCCATGATGCACATGGGATAAATTTGACTAACTTTATATGTTGGACAACTGAGAAGGGGGGGTGAATCAGTTGTTACTGAACTTAAACAATTATGCTTGTTTTAAAACTCTTTGCAGAAACAATTGAATGATGATCATAATAATGCAGAGAAATAAATACAGGCACATTCAGCATCAATCACATATATGAGAAACACAGAGACAAATATTTTCCAAGGAAACCCATACAGGGTAAAAACCTCTTTTTCTTTATATGATAAGTAATAATTACATTCTTTACATTATCATACATATGAGCACCAACTCATAATGAGGCTACAACCTCTGTTTAGCAAGCTGCAACTTGCTAAGAGCACCAACTCTCTGCTTTCTCTAGCACCAACTAGAAGGAAGCACCGACTCCCTGGTTTCTCTAGCACCAACTAGAAGGAAGCACCGACTCCCTGGTTTCTCTAGCACCAACTAGAAGGAAGCACCAACTCCCTGTTGTTCAAGCACCCACTTGAACCTCTGAGGACAACAATCCTCCCTAGCACCTCCCAACCACCCTGAAATATAAATCTTTGAATCTGTAACTTACTACAGTGATATAATGTTCAACAATGGCTTACCTGACTTATCACTGTTCTGCTGTATCTCGTTTCTCTTTCTGCCACACTGCCTTTCTGCACATCTCACTTGCGTTGTCTGTTCTTCTACGATTTATGCTCTGTGCACCATCTCTGTTCTCTGCACAGTTCATCTTCTGTGCTATTCAGCTGCTGCACTCCCTTCCTTCTTCACGCATGAATCATCAACAAACACCACCACTCGAACAACAGCAACAACAACACCCATCTCTTCTCTGTACCATGTATTTATAGCTTCTATGCACCTTGTGCATGCAGTGTTCGCAATGCCTCTGCATGCTGACTCCACGTCGTTATCCTCCACCTCTCGAGTGTTATGTCTGATCATCATCGTGATTCTTCATCTTCTCTGGTGGTTCACCCCGCGTGTCCAACATCACTGTATGTTATACTGAGATTCCTCAGTCTCTCTCTAGCAGTTTAAGACTCTTCGTCTTCTCTTAAACAGTCGAACTCTTGATCTTCATCGACCCTGATCGACGGTTCATGATCTTGATGAATCAACGGTCCTGATCTCATCGTGATCTCGCATCTCGTTGTTCCTTCATTGGATATTTTCGTCACTCCAAGTCGCGATAGGCGAGACTCTTAGATCAACGGTCCACATCTTTTGATGTATTGACGGTCATGATCATTTCATGATCTCGCATCTCGCTGATCCTAAGATGGAGATTTTCGTCACTCCAAGTCACTATAGGTGAAACTCCGAGATGGAGCTTGATGGTACTCTGATATTTCGTCGCGCGTCCTCTTGATCCAATGGTCCTTGATTAAATCGTGATCTCGCATCTCGTGGATCTGGAGATGAATCATCTCGAATCTCCAAGTCGCGAACCACAAAACTCCGAGATGGAGCTGAGATCAACGGTCTAGATCTGATCTCTATTTAACGGCTATGATTGAATCGCCATATTGCATATCGCGATTTCTGCATTATTTTCTTTGCCTCTCCATGTTGTGATTCGCGAAACTCCGATATGGAGTATGACCAACGGTCCAGATCTGATTTCTATTGTAATGGCTGTGATTGAATCGCCATATCACATATCACAATTTCTGCATTGTTTTCTTTGCCTCTTCATGTTGCAATTCGCGAAACTCTGCTGACGTCACACGTGGATTGACACATGTTAAATACTGCCATGTGTCACTCTAATCCATGACTTACATGTGCCCGAAGTGTTGAATCTGACTGACACCTGTCATTACCTGGTTGTGCCACGTGTCCCTAGCTGACGTGGTCTGCTGTCGTGAGTTGGATCGACGGTCTAGATCACATGTTGATCTGACGGTTTAGGTTCCATCGCGATTTCACATATCGCGAAATCGACATTCCTGATGTCAAGTGACTTTGTCATTTCAAAGTCCCGATCCCCGATGCCTCTCCATCAACGGTTCAGATTCAGCCTTAATATGACGGCTCAGATTATATCGCGATTTCACATATCGCGAAATCGGCATTCTCGTTGTCAATGTTCTTTGACAACTTCAACTCGCGATCCTCGAAACCCCGACACTTTAAACACTATGCAGGTTTTCCCCGATCCAACAGTGGTCGGATCCTGCACTCAGATATAATGCCTGAGATCTATTCTCCTCTTCCACGCATGCTTCTTGTCTTTATTCAGATCTGACGATTCAGGTTTAGTCGGAAATTTTGGATGGGATCCAATGATTAGCAATGCTTCTCGAGCCTTCAATCATTCGATCTTCTTGGACTTGTCTTCTCTTTGCCCTACTGTACTCAAGCCATCATCCTTGCTGTACTTGTCATCAATGACAAGCATACGCTATCTGTTAAACATTTGCCAACAATCTCCCCCTTTGGCATTGATGGCAACTAAGGCACCCGAATTATTTTCTCCCCCTTTGACATCAATGTCAAAGAAGAGATAAGCTCCCCCTGAGCTATTGCAGTAATTGTAGGAGGCATTAGATATTCAAACAATAAAAATCTCCCCCTAACAAGATGGACTCTTTAAGGTGTGAAACGAAATGACACCCAACTTCTGTCTAAGATATTCAAACGGTGTCTTGGCTAGGGGCTTAGTGAATATGTCTACAATCTGTTCTGTAGTGGGAATGTAATGGACCTGAACAGTCTGATTGGTGACCTGCTCTATTAGAAAATGATATTTTATGGGGATATGCTTGGTCTTGGAGTGGAATATAGGATTTTTAGACACAATGATGGAACTAGTGTTATCACAATAAATAGGGATCGGTGCAGTGTATTTTACCTCTAAGTCCGCAAGTGTCTGAATCATCCATAATACCTGTGTGCAGCAGGTAGCATCAGCAATGTACTCTGCCTCTGTGGTTGATAAAGAAATGGAACCTTGCTTTTTACTGAGCCAGGGTACTAAGGAGTTACCCAAGAAGAATGCTCCTCCACTGGTGTTTTTTCTCTCATCAACACAATTTGCCCAATCTGCATCTGAATAAGTAGTCAACTGAAGACTTTGATTTCTGGGATACCACAGACTGTAAGTCATTTTTTCTTTTTAGTACCTGAATATTCTTTTGACAGCTTGCAAATGACTCTGTTTAGGTGCAGCCTGATATCTTCCTACCATTCCAACAACATGCATTATGTCTGGGCGAGATGCTGTGATGTACAGTAGGATTCCTATCATTGATCGATATGAGCTTTGATCAACATCAGGTGAATCATCATCCTTGCTTAATTTACATCCAGTTACCATAGGTGTACCCAAAGGTTTAGAATCTTCCATTTGAAACCTTTTCAGCATTTCTCTTAAATATTTTCCTTGAGAAATGAAGATCCCATCGAACCTCTGAGTAATTTTCAGACCAAGGAAAAATGACAGTTCTCCTATCATAGACACTTCAAATTCAGACTCCATGGCAGAAGCAAACCATTGTACCAGTGAGTCCTTATTACATCCAAAGATCATGTCATGTACATAGACCAGTACGATGAACAACTCATTATCCTCTGTCTTAATATACAGATTGTTGTCAGTTGTTCCTCTCTTGAACCCTTTGTCTTTGAAATACGTATCCAGTCTGTGATACCAGGCTCGAGGGGCTTGTTTTAAACCATATAAAGATTTCTTCAACTTGCATACTAAGTCAGGGTTATCATACAATTTGAAACCCTCTGGTTGTTCCATATAGACTTCTTCACTTAAATCTCCATTGAGAAAGGTTGACTTGACATCCATTTGGTAGACTTTAAACCTTTTATGACAAGAATAGGTAAGAAACATTCTTATAGCTTCTAATATTGCTACAGGAACAAATGTTTCATCAAAATCCAGTCCTTCTATCTGATCATAGCCTTTACAGACTAACCTCGCTTTGTTCCTGACAACTTGTACTTGCTCATTCATCTTATTCTTAAAGATCCATTTGGAGCCAATGGCGTTTTTACCTTCGGGTCTTTGAACCATCTCCCATGTATTGTTTTTCTCAATCTGATCAAGTTCTTCATTCATTTCTTTAACCCGGTGATCATCTGTGTTGGATTCATTAAAATTCTTGGGTTCCAGCATGGATATGAGAGCTATATGAGATTGTTCGGTGGTTTTGATTAGCTTTCTCCTGGTTTGTACCCCTTTTTCTTTTTCTCCAATTATTTGACTTGCAGGGTGATTCTTTTGAATGATTATGGAGGAGGAATTTGTAGTTGACTTTTGATTTGAGTCTATCTAAGTGTCTGAGCCTTCATCTGATTCAGATTCTTCGTTTCCTTATTCTTGGACCTGTTCATATTCATCTTTAGCTGTGTCTTCTGTAGAAGACTCATTACCATACACCTCTCTTGCTGGGATTCCTTCATCAATTTTTACATCAATACAGTCAACCATTTTATGCAGCCTCTTATTATAGCAT
>ML782181.1:770525-825659 GCA_009831015.1 Picea engelmannii
TTGCAGAAACAATTGAATGGTGATCACAATAATGCAGAGAAATAAACACAGGCACATTCAGCATCAGTCACATATATGAGAAACACAGAGACAGATATTTTCCAAGGAAACCCATACAGGGTAAAAACCTCTTTTTCTTTATATGATAAGTAATAATTACATTCTTTACATTATCATACATATGAGCACCAACTCATAATGAGGCTACAACCTCTGTTTAGCAAGCTGCAACTTGCTGAGAGCACAAACTCTCTGTTTTCTCTAGCACCAACTAGAAGGAAGCACCGACTCCCTAGTTTCTCTAGCACCAACTAGAAGGAAGCACTGACTCCCTGGTTTCTCTAGCACCAACTAGAAGGAAGCACCAACTCCCTGTTGTTCAAGCACCCACTTGAACCTCTGAGGACAACAGTCCTCCCTAGCACCTCCCAACCACCCTGAAATATAAATCTTTGAATCTGTAACTTACTACAGTGATATAATGTTCAACAATGGCTGACCCGACTTATCAATGTTTTGTTGTATCTCGTTGCTCTTTCTGCCACACTGCCTTTCTGCACATCTCACTTGCGCTGTTTGTTCTTCTGCGATTTATTCTTTGTGCACCATCTCTGTTCTCTGCACAGTTCCTCTTCTGTGCTATTCAGTTGCTGCACTCTCTTCCTTCTTCACGCATGAATCATCAACAAACACCACCACTCGAACAACAGCAGCAACAACACCCATATCTTCTCTGTACCATGTATTTATAGCTTCTGTGCACCTTGTGCATGCAGTGTTCGCAATGCCTTTGCATGCTGACTCCATGCCGTTATCCTCCACCTCTCGAGTGCTTTGTCTGATCATCATCGTGATTCTTCAGCTTCTCTGGTGGTTCACCCCACGTGTCCAGCATCACTGTATGTTATACTGAGATTCCTCAGTCTCTCTCTGGAAGTTTAAGACTCTTCGTCTTCTCTGAGACAGTCAAACTCTTGATCTTCATCAACCCTGGTCAACGGTTCATGATCTTGATGAATCAACGGTCATGTTCTCATCGTGATCTCACATCTCGCTATTCCTTCATTGGAAATTTTTTTCACTCCAAGTCACGATAGGCGAGACTCTTAGATCAACGGTCCACATATTTTGATGTATTGACGGTCATGATCATTTCGTGATCTCGCATCTCACTGATCCTAAGATGGAGATTTTCGTCACTCCAAGTCGCGATAGGTGAAACTCCGAGATGGAGCTTGATGGTGCTCTCATCTTTCGCCACGCGTCCTCTTGATCCAACGATCCTTGATTAAATTGCGATCTCGCATCTCATGGATCTGGAGATGAATCATCTCGACTCTCCAAGTCACGAACTATGAAACTCCGATATGGAGCTGAGATCAACGGTCCAGATATGATCTCTATTTAATGGTTGCGATTGAATCGCCATATTGCATATCGCGATTTCTGCATTGTTTTCTTTGCCTCTCCATGTTGTGATTCATGAAACTCCGATATGGAGTATGACCAACGATCCAGATCTAATTTATATTGTAACGGCTTTGATTGAATCGCCATATCACATATCGCGATTTCTGCATTGTTTTCTTTGCCTCTCCATGTTGCGATTCGCGAAACTCTGCTGATGTCACACGTGGATTGACATGTGTTAAATATTGCCACGTGTCACTCTGATCCATGACTTACATGTGCCCGAAGTGTTGAATCTGACTGACATCTGTCATTACTTGGTTGTGCCACGTGTCCCTAGCTGACGTGGTCTGCTATCGTGAGTTGGATCGACGGTCTAGATCACATGTTGATCTGACGGTTCAGGTTCCATCGCAATTTCACATATTGCGAAATCGACGTTCCTGATGTCAAGTGACTTTGTCATTTCAAAGTCCCGATCCCCGATTCCTCTCCATCAACGGTTCAGATTCAGCCTTAATCTGACGGCTCAGATTATATCGTGATTTCACATATCGCGAAATCGAAATTCTCGTTGTCAATGTTCTTTGACAACTTCAACTCGCGATCCTCGAAACCCCGACACTTTAAACACCATGTAGGTTTTCCCCGATCCAACGGTGGTCAGATCTTGCACTCAGATCTAATGCCTGAGATCTATTCTCCTCTTCCATGCGTGCTTCTTGTCTTTATTCAGATCTGACGATTCAGGTTCAGTCATAAATTTTGGATGGGATCCAACGATCATCAATGCTTCTCGGGCCTTCAATCATTAGATCTTCTTGGACTTGTCTTCTCTTTGCCCTGTTGTACTCAAGCCATCATCGTTGTTGTACTTTCCATCAATGAAAATCATACGCTATCTGTTAAACATTTGCCAACATTATAAAATTCCATAGGCATGTAAAATACTAGGACTTCCCAGGCGGTCACGCATACCAGTACTACTCTAGCCTGAGCATGCTTAACTACAGAGTTCTAATGGGATCTGATGAATTAATATTATGTTGTAGGCATGTACATAAAACCACTAGGAAACAATTACATGATGTATGTAATTAACAAATGAAGATGGCATTACATTCCATTCCTCATCAAAAGGGTGAATATCATGGTTTATCAAAACCACAAGTCAATATGGTGATTCAATGAAAAAGGTGGATGGACACCGAGATCCATATGGATCATTCCTCCCCTTTAGGAAGCAATGATTCCCATTGTGTCAAGTTCCATTGGGAGATAGGGAGACTTCTACTAAATCTGAAGCTTGGTGCGTTGCTTTCCTTGTTGAAGAAGTTGTCTTGCTTAGCTTGTTGAAGGATATCATGAACCTATTGTTGGAGGGGTTGGATCCATTCAACCAATATAGCTCCATGATCTACCTGAGTGTGGAAGCACTATGTCGGCAAAGATGCAATATGAAGAGTATGAAGGGTTATGTTATAAAATTGCTTGACTGGGTAGTGTGGAGGCACCCCCGTAGGTGCAACAAGAACATCTTGGTACTCTTCTACAATCTTGTTGATGTGATTTTGTTGGATAGAAAGGTCTTGGGCTAAGGATGTAGTGGTTTCAGTGTCCTTCTGTTCACCTTCTGATCAGATTGTGAAGAGGCTAAACTTTGTAGTATGATTATTTACTTTGTGGCATTGTTTTGGTGGGACAATAGTTGGAACTACCTCTGGTATCCGATATAGTTGGCCCCCCAGAGTAACAATGACACTACGGGGTCAAGAATCATAAATGGCATGCCACCTCCACATATATGGTTGGCCTAATAGAACATCACATATTTCCAGTGGGGAAACACCACACGATACCTCATCCTTGAAGGGATTGATGTCATAGGACATGAGACACTGTTGGATGACACGAAGATCTTGACCCTAGCGAAGCCACCCGATATTGTATGGTTACGGGTGTGGTGTTGTTGGAAAATCCAACTGCTTGAAAACCTCTACTGAGATGATGTTCTTTTGGCTTATTCTATCAACAATAAAATGTAGTGGGTCCCCTTCACCCACATTTGTGAAGGTAAGAGTCGCTCCTCCTCCTCAGAATCCTATTCTAGTTGGATTTTTGTAGTTGTGATAGTAGGAGTGGATTCTACATCAATGATCTGTATCCTTTTATAATTTTCTGAATCAAGTTCCAAGTCGAGGTTCGGTTCTTTGTCTTTGAGCTTGGCCACCAATGACTATATTGAGTGACATTCATTAGTGTTGTGACAAGGTTTGTTGTGGAACTCACACCACTTTCCAATGTCTTTCTTATACTTCATGTTACCCTTATTTTCTTACATATGGGACTGACTCTCTTGAGGTTGGCCTTCCTTTCTCTGTCCATTCTTCTCCCACTTACTCTGCTTCTTGAATTTTTGCTCAATCTTGACTGCATATCGATAAGAAACTCCTAGTGATAAGATGTCCAGGAAATCCATCTTTGTTTGGATGTACCTATGTATACCACTGCGGTACTTCAAAACCAGGTGCCGCTTGGAGTCTTTGATATCCAGCTTTGAGTGCAAGGTATGAAAGATGTTGGTGTATACTGGCACTGTCTGGTCTCTTTTCTGATGCATAGTTGTCCATCTCATGTATTGGTCATCATAGTTTCTGACATGGTAGAACTCCTCCTTTAGGGCATCTACAAAGGCCACCCAAGTGGGTTCTCTCCAAAATAGTGTAGATTCATCCACGGTGTACCTCTCCCAGTAACCTTCCCACCAAGGTCTAACATGGGGAATGGATTTAAGGAGCACGAAGGTGATCTTTTCATTGTTGTAAAATTTTTAGACAGAGTAATAACCTTCTAGCAGATTCAACCATTTTTCTAGAGCATTTGCATCTATCTGGCCTTCAAATAACGGGATATCAAAATTGACTTGTACCTTGAAGGGTGTCACACTTGCGAAATGGATGCTTGTTGAAGATGTCTCATTTGTCACCATCAATAGTCTTTGAAGGATCTGAAAGAAGGTGTCCATCATCTCATTCTTTTGTCGCACAAGGGCTTCCTCGAGCAAAGTATTGAAAGGATCTCATGCTCTATCATCTCTCTTTTCTTCCTCCATGGGAGGTCACTTGGGCTAGCGAGAGAGGTTGTCCTCAAGCCAAACTATCTCGAGACCCAAATCTCTATACCCTAACCTCGTCGGGGACCTGCTCTAAGAAATGACAAGGAGAAAACTGCTCTGAAACCATTGATCCATATTATTTTGAGAACAATGTGATGAAATAAATATAACTGATCTATAACAATGAAATACACAAAAATATAGAAGAGAACACAAAAATACAGTGAAACCCAACTCTTATTACTGAATAATATAGAAAAATATTGTAGAACACAAACTGGAAAAATGGGGTAACTTATCTCTAAAAAGAAAGAGTTGTTGGCTACGCTTCATTCACAAGAAGCTTTACATCACACTCCATTGCCTACTTAAAGGGCCTCCTTCACCTCAATTATATATAAGAGAGTGAGAGGAGAACAATTCCCATGATGCATGTGGGATAAATTGGACTAAGTTTATAAAATGTCATAGGCATGTAAAACACTAGGACTTCACGGGCGGTCACCCATCCCAATACTACTCTAGCGCACTTAACTGCAGAGTTCTAATGGGATACTGTGCATTAACGCTATGTTGTATGCATGTACATAAAACCACTAGGAAATCATTACATGATGTATGTAATTAACAAATGAAGATGACATTACATTCCATTCCTTATCAAAAGGGTTGTTGAGGAAAAGATATGAATTTATCTTACTCAAACATTTTCAAATCTTGCTTGGCTAAGGAAAGATAGTTTGGAATATCACCCTATGTTTATAGCCTCAAAAAGTGTTTCCTAATCCACAAGTATTAGCTACAAGGGCTTAGGCTGATTTTTTTAAATAAAATATTGTTGCAAAATATAACATTTTATATAATTTTTTTAATATAACAGATTGAAAAAGTAAATGTGGAGATCAAAAGAAAAAATACCAAGTCACATATTAACACTGATGAGATAGAATAGCAATCACTTTATTTCATTCCAAGAAATCAAAAGAATTGTTCTCTTTACAAAATTCCTTGTCGGGGGCATGGACCAAGGTCAAACTTAGATATCCCCAGTGAAAACCATACATTGAAAGGACTCTGACAAAAAGTAAAAACTGAACTTTAAAATCTAGATCATCTTGCCACAGACTCTTGCCCACTTCACTTTGCACAATATCATTTATCAGTCATGAAACTCAATTCATAAACAGACAAGTCTACACAGACTATCAAAGATAGATCAACACCTCTGAAACAAGCATTTGAATGATATGGTTTAGCCTTGAACCTTGTTGTCTACAATAGCACCTGGATGTCATAAAATAGAATTAGGATTTTAAGGAATTGAAGAATGAATGAAAATTGAACTATCTCAATAAAACTCAAGAGAAAACCTTAGTATGCTTTCTCCTTCTATTCTCCTCTTGGTCTTCCTTCTCATTTTTCTTTTATGTATTCCAAATTAGTTGAAGTAGTTCAACTACCTCATTTAGTTAAGTTAACTAAAACTCAACTAACTTTTAGTTTAGGGGAAGAATTAATAATAATAATAATAATAAAGGGTATTTTTATTAAATAATTACTAGTAGGCGAGACCCCTTGTGACTCCCTTTCATTTCTTAACAAAGATAAACATAATTAGACAATCAATCAAACACATCCCTCCTTCTATCTCCCATAATCATTTACACAATTTGAAATTTAAATATCAATGATATTTCAAATTATATCCAAACATATAATATCCACAATATCCAAAAATAGTTGTTGTCCAAAACTTTCAGCAGACCACTGTCCTCAATAAATCAATAATAAACATATAATCAAAAACCATATTTTCCACTTTGAGAGGCAATTTTTCCTTTGGTGTTGCTATCCCCTTTTGACTTCCCTGAATTAGCCTTAGGTTGGGTAGAACCTTGAGGCTTGATTTCACTAATGACATGGAAGCAGTCATCTCTCAAGTTCATACAGGATGATACTGACTTGGCTGAGTCACTTGAAGGAGAGGAGGGGGCAGCAACAGCTTTACCTTTGTCATGCACATGGTGGGCCTCATTTTTTAGTCTTTTGCTTGAGTGGGAGGACTGTACAGGAAAGTGTGCAGGGAAACCTATAAAATTGGGTAAACAGGTGGAGGAGGAGGAGGTAATGACAAATTTGGCTAGCCACGATGGTAGGAGACTGTTGGGTGAACAATCTCCTACCATCCATCATTCTCAGAAACTTCAGGTTGAAAATATACATGGGGAGGTACAGGGATATCAAGAACATGATGGGGATGGAAGGGAGGCCTCTCTGGTCTAGGCTAGACTATCCCTTTCCCAATCCAATTGAAAAATCTGTCTTGAAAGAGATGGTTTAACTCTTGAGGATCGACATCGAAATGTATTGAGAATCTGGGCCTTCTTGGCCCTCTGTTCCAGTTTCCTCTACCCCTATTATTTCATCCATGACTTCCTCTGCTGAATAAGCTCATCCTGTATGCAGCAAATATTAGCAACTAGCTCTAAAAATACCATACATGGCATTCTCTTAATATGAAACAAAGTTTGGCTCAATAATCACATTAGACCCATGCAATCCAATCCATAAAATTTGTTTAATAATTGTCAAATGAGCATGGGGTGAAATAGGGTTCATGGGATATCTGAGGGGATTTTATTGAGAAAAAAAGTGATATTATGACAATGAGTAAGAACACGATCACTTCTCAACAATTCATTAAACAACTGATTGTGCAACAATACCAAAACATTTTAGTTGTCATCTATCTCTATCTCATTTTTTATCACTGTCAAACAAAGTTTTAATTTAATTTTAGTGAATAGGGCATGCAAAATGAATTTGGGATCGTGAGGGGATTTATAATGAGCGAAAAAGTGAGAAGATGAGAGGGAATTAGATGGATATTGTTCATAAAATAAATTAAATCAATCAACTATTATAACTCCATTTCAAATTTAATCCAAAAGCATCCACTTCCAAGACCAAAACACTCATTGTTCCTCAATTTCATACAAACTGCTTTACTGTCTAAAACAATTAAATTTCCCATAAATATTCCATTTATAACAGACTGTGTATTATGACATATGCAAACACTTCAAATTCAATAGTAACAATGTAACCATTTGAACCACAGTACTTCATGTGATAACACTGATCTCTTTCCCTTTTTAAAACAATCGTACTATGCACAGTGATTCCATTATCTATATCCAACATTCATTCTTGGAAATAAAACAATAATATACCCAATCTAAAAAATCAACAACCATTGTCCTCTAACAAAAACCGGGCCTGATTTAAACACAAATAGGTTCCTTTTAAAACTAGGCAGAACCAAAGCATGTTTAATGCGTCCATCATACACAATGTGTCTTCAATAATATAATGGACATAATATTTAATTGACAACAACAATCAACCAAAAATGTAACCCTGAGCTTGATCTTTGTGTGCATCAATATATACAGACTTCCCTTTAAAAGGAATGACCCACAGAACCATATGATGTGTGAAGAGAACACAACAATATTTCCACACAGGTATTTCCTTTAAACTTTTGACAGAATCATGATCGTGCCTGGTGAAATAATCACTCACACAGGTGCCTTCTTAACTTAAATGTAACCATGATCTTGCTAGGATTAAACATAGAAAGAAAGACCATAATCGACTAGAAGGACAACTCTCGGGCTATAGGTAACCTTATTTTTCTTTCTTTTCAAACGAATTCATCACATGAGAGGGCACATAGAGATTCAACCAAGAGATGGTTTTTTGAAGCGAGGGAGCCCGTGCCTTAATATTTCCACAATCATTAAACCCAAAATCTTGACAAACCCCAGGTGATGCCCAAGGAAGGTAGAAGAAAGTCAGACTCCAAATCGGGCCCTTAAGAATTTAAATGCGGAGAGGAATGAAATTTTGCTCGACTTTAGAAACACAAAGAGCTCAACCTCATATCCATTTACCACCAAGTAACAACCACATGTCATAAATATAATCTTGAATAAAAAACAGTGAGCCATGCTCCTTAAAACACCACAGTCCTTCAAATTATAACTCCAAGCTCTTGACAAAACCATAAGAGAATTCCCAAGTGAAGAATAAAGAAATTCGAGCTAAACAACCCAGACACAAACAAATGCCTCTAAAATGTTTTTGCAGAGAGGAACAAGGGTTAATTTAACAATGAAGGGTACTCAAAACACAGAGAGACCATGTCTCTTTCCAACACCTAAGAGGTTGATAACCTTTGATATCAATTGACAGTGAAGCCATACAACATATAGTCATCATTATATCATAAATGAGAGGATCAAGTGTGAAAACTCTTTGTGAAAAGAAATCCAGAACACTACTCGTATCCATTGATACATACACAAGCCTCTATTAAACATTTTGGGCCAACCAAGATTGGACTTTGAAAAAATTTCAGTGAAATGATAGTGAAGAACAAGCCATCAAACAAGAGCTCAAGCTTAGACAAAAGAACCAAACCAATTGCTGAAATTTGCGTTGCAAATTGGATAAGAACCACAACAACAACCTGTTGACGGGCGAAATAGTTCATCCGTCAATTAAGAGAGTGGAATTGGTTCGGGGTTGTCTAATAACCCAAGCCGTTTGGAATGGACCACCCTGACGAGTTTAACGGCTCCATTGGCCGCCCTAAGGTCTCGTATGGAAACCAAAGAGAAATGATTTGAGCTAAGAAATCTAAGGGAAACTAGAAACTAATAAAACAAAGACAAAGAACTAAACTAATAATGGAAACTAGAAACTAATAAAGCAAACTAAACTAACTATGCTAATCCTACTAACTACAAGATACTAACTATGATTATAATAACTCAAATCAACTACCTAATTATCAGCTATGATATCCCTTATTCACAAATGTACAATATGGACAAACTACAGATTTGATTAAAACCTGCAAAACTCATGTGATCGCTGCCCCGAGAAAGCCAAGAATCTCTTTTTGATTTTTTGTATTTAAGAAAGGGAAAGAAAACTAACTGAAATTAGACAATCTAATATACATTACTGAAATAAAATAATCTAAATCTAACTAAGCTATCATTTATATTATACTAATTAATCAAAGCAATAAACACCTAACTAATTGACCTGGAAACGCTCCAAGTCCGTCCTGCGTATGATGACTTCTAAGCCGATTGGAGGAGGGAAACTCACACCGTTAAGCCCTTAAGATTCTCGGAAACGATCAACTATAATGCTTCCTGAAGTAGGTTACAGGACAAACAAGACATAAAAGAATATCATAACAATTTTTTGATTATAAATTCCTGCAAAAGGGGAAACCTATTATGCAGTAAATTTATATATTACAGTTCGATTTATGAAGAAGACAAAGCTATGATTCACAAATTGAACTAATAACTGTTATGTCTTTTATCTATTTGGGAAAAACAAGATATGGATAACAGAAATAAAAATTATATCATTTGCATTTGATTCAGATAGCTAACGCAATACTAAACCATAAACAAACTGATATACAAAACATGGAACAAAGTGTCGATATATTGAAAAGCGGAATGCTATAACAAAACACCAATTCTGCTCCAGTTTGAATCAGAACTCCATATCCTTGCTCTCCCCAACCGAGGATTATTCAATATTACAAAACCATAGGTTTATATAAGCTTCTCAGAAGGTAAAACATCCTTGTGAATAATAGCAAACAGTTTACACAATCTGGGAATAATCCCAAAAATTTCTTAAACTAAATAACTAAAATATAAGCGAAATCTTTAAGATATCTTCCAACTGCTCCTCACATCCACTACCAATTCGGATTTGCCTGTAATAGACATAAAGATCAAGTTAGAGGAGTATTTTATTAAAGAAAATAATAAAAAAAATGACTCTATAGACTTAGCTACAGAATCTCTCGATTTTGTAGCTGGTCTAAGATAGGAAATAGAACCAAACATATGATCGAAATCAAATCGAATCCAATCATTACAGATTACAAATGATTTAAAAAAATAAATCGTTTCAATCAAACCAAATCGAATAGTCTACAATCGGAACAGAGTAAGAGTACTCTATTTTCCCAACCGTTATAAAATCGCATCAAATCTTAACAAGATTGTTTCGTGAATGAGATAAAACAAGCATTATTGGTTTGCACAGGATCCAAATTGTTTAATCAAATAGCAGAAAATGATCACGATAAACAGACATAACTCTATCCATAAATTTAGTCATAGATTTTACATGCCGAATTTCCAATAGTTTATAGATATGGTCATAACTGTTATCGACTATTCATAGTAACGAATTGATAACCTTCAATTAAAATCACAATGCGTACATAGTCTCTCTTGTAATCGAATGAAATAATACCAGCCCAAGAATCTATGTATAGTCACTGAACAGAGGTAAAATCTAGAGATCCATGAACTGAGCATTAATCCATATCAATCTTCACAGAGTTAATAATAGAAACAACATCGTAACCTCAACCAGAATCCAATTCGAATAAGTTACAATCAATGAGAATCAAATCGTTTGCGATTTGGTTATGTATTAACAGAGAAATACGAAATTTTGCCGAATGAGAATGGAACAATTACCCATTTATCAATAATATTCATATCATAACCAATTCGATTTAAATCATTGACTGAATTCACAATTCAGGGTACCAATCAACAACTTGGATTATCAACAGAATCATCGAGCTAATTTTAAACAATCACATCTATTCAATGATCTATCGAACCAAACCAAATCCAATTGAATTTCAAACGATAATCAAAACTATAACAAACATTATATACAGCGAAGCATGCTTTATGAAACAGAGCAGGCAAAATATGTACAGAGATTAATATAAATGAGAAAAATACCATCACAGCTACTGGGTCTTAATTTTGAATTGATAATTGCAGTGGCAGACTCGACGTTTTTGAACAGAACTGAGCCCGTGGTTCGTTGCTTTTTATCGGAAGGCTGCACCTTTGCATTCTTGCCAGTGAGCGTGGCCACTTGGTTTTCCAATTCGTGAATCATGGATTGCAATGTAGGTACATCCAGATAGTATCTTTCAATCCACAACCCACATTGATCACAAGGTACAGCAACAGGCTGAACAGAAGAGGGTTTTGATGATTCCCCAAGGGTTTCATGGAATGGCTCAATACCAGGAAAGTCAGGGTTATCCCGCAGACAAGGAGGGAGGTTCCTAACGAAATCGTGAGGCGGTTTTCTACACAATCCCTCGGAGTAAGGATATTCTTTAGAGAGAAATCGTTCAATGTCCGAATCCTAGTCCTCGCTGATCGTGATGGGCTCTGTTTTGGCAGGAAGCTTAGGCTTGTTCCCCTCCATGCGAGATATCAATCTTGCATTTTTCTTGCCTCAAGTATCAACTCCGGTCTTTTCTCTAGTCTTTCGGGTTGTAGCTTTAGTAGCTTCGGCTCGTTTTGGCACAGACTTAGGCAAACTTGTAGGTAACTCGGGCTTAGGTCTAGGTAATAAAACATCATAAGGAACAGGGGTAGGTTTTCTCTCGGCCACCATGGGTTTATCTACCTGTGGAGGGTTTGACTCCCCAAAACCATTACGGCTGAGGAACTCATGCCAAGAGTCACGACGCAACCCTAACTCGTAAACTAGAACCATTTTGATTAATCCAACATGGAAGAGGCTGGTGTCAGCCTGACTATTCTTGTATCGTTTAGCCATTTTGAATAGGCTTCGGTGCAGATAGTAAGGCATGTTTAAATCAAAACCCATGAAAACCATTAATAAACGCAGGTGGAATAGGAAAATAAACCCATACCTGCCTTCACAGGTAACAAAACGTTTGATAATCATCAAAAGATCATACCAGCGGGGTTTCAACATCTTTGCAGGTAGTCCCTTGTCGCACGATTTCACTGTGCGTGACTGGAACAATAACGTCCATGGGACATCAACTACCTTACAACTTTTCGACCATTTTTGTCCCTCGGCAGGTAATCCAGTTGCCAGACTGAGAAATCCTTCAGTAATTTCGAGCTGAACGTCTCCCACTTTGGCTCGGTAGCCATCAAACGATAACGCAAATTGTCGAGCCACGGGGAGGTCAAAACCTTCAAACTTCTTTATGAAAGCGAGCCATCCACGTTGTTCCAGATCTTTACATGCACCACTGAATGTCAACAGTGCTTGGCACCCATTAGGTTCGGCTCTTACAACAGGATCCATATCCTCTTTACATGGTAGGGTTTAACCGAATGAAACAATGCACTGAGCCAATTCAAACGATAGGTTTGAGGGCTTCAAAGCTCGAATAGACCAGAATTAACTGCATGCGTGCGAAGGTGGTGGGATTACCACCGCCACGCACTGCATTAATTGACCGATTACTGTCTTGTTAGAACCATAATCGTTTATACCACGCGTATCAGTCAGCAACTAGGTGTGTAATCATATTAACGTGCCAGTCAACCGGATTACCATGCATTATAATCATGCCAAGTGTACAGTTCGATCCCAACACCATATCCATTGTGTCAATCAATCATTCAACCACAAAAATTAATCAATGCTAATACATGATTTGGAACCATGAATCATCCAACGTATTATCAACTTACCAAACAATATACCAAGCACATAATTCGTATAGTTCAATATGATTAACCTGTGCGCCTCCAAACCATTGTTCAAATTGACTTCATAAACTTACCATTGTATTCATTGCACATTGAAGTGTTTATATTCCAAAGTCTTGAGAACATTATGATCCAAAATTCTTCATATAATAATTGAGTGAAAAGTCCATAGCAATAAGGATAAAAGCAATAAGACCAAATCCATTAAAACTTTTCGTAAGATCAGAATGAAACCAATAGATTTTATGCCCAAAGGTTTTGCAATCGAAACAAATTCAAATGCGCAATCAAGGTAAGATAATGCTCAAAGATATAAGTTCGAGAAAACCTTTAGCAGTCATGTAATAAACCAATGGTCAAGAGTCTTTTGGAGAAATTGATAAAAGACGACTACAATCCAAACGATGAAAGAGGTATTTTTACACTTACAGTTGTGAAAATCAAATCGAGAACACATTGCAATTGTCGTAAAAATGAGACAGAAGTCTTGAATCGTCATGCGATGATACTTTGTCTTTAATGAGACAAGGGGTGTAGGCAGCGTTTTATAAGAGCATTTAAAAAAAATGGTTGGCTGCCAACACAACCGAGAGGGAAAAACAGTTGACAACCACTGATACACAGACTCATGGTTAAAACCCATTAACAATAAAACTCAGAGCCCATTATACCACTGTTACCATTTTCCACAAAAAATTATCATAACAAATCAAGATGATTGAGTCAATAACCAATGCGCAAACTTCTATAATCAATAACACCCATTTCTTCGCTTAAGGATACCAACATTTCACAGTAATCACAGAGAAGCCAAAACTCAATATTGACACACAGTCGAAAAACTCAAGAAAAAAAAGAACCCAAGCAATCCTAAGCCACCATTTGATTCATAATACAAAGATTCCATCATGGATGGAAAGCAAAGAGCCATGCCTATGATAAAATCGTTTAAATGACAAGTTGGTCGAGTTTTCCCTTCCGAAACTTGAAATCATGGAGCTTCTACAACCAACCAAAGCAACAATGCAACTATGCTAGGGTGATAGGCTCAAGGGAGGTTTGGAGTGATGTGGAGTAAATGCACGTTGCTTCCTCACCTGGCCCCATTCAATTCCATGTACGAGCCAGCCCACTAACATAACATCCACCATTAAAATCAAACCATAACTAATTCATAATTCAATGTCATATCCATCGTAAATATCTGATACCATATCTATTGTATAGTGCGCCACCCGAGACATATAACTTATACGTTAACTTTATGTCATAACTTCAACAATAATCACATATGAACATTACCATATGTGCCTCCATATATATGCAAAGCGCATAGTATAACAACTAGGTCCAACACTTGTATCCATTTATACATTCATTTGAAGTTTATATGTAGTCTTTTACCATGGCCTTAGGATTTATACATAGTTCCTTTCTTTTTGTTTTGAGCTAGCTCCCATTTAATTATCCTTTGCATAAATTTGATATGGGTTAGTAACCAATGTTATAACATAACATAGCATAGCACATGTAAACAATATGATTATCATAACCATAGAACTACATGTATCACAAGTAAATACTAGCAACATTTAGCAATAATGCATCAACCACCCATTTATCACATCAAATGAAACCCAGACTGAATCATCAACTGTGTAGGAAACATCATACCAACAGCAACATATAAGCATAACATGTCTATCTTTGTGCCTTTAGACTACAAGGGGGTCCCACCTATTAGTATTATATTATTATCATAATTAAATAATAGCGCTTTAGCAATCCTTTGTAGGCAGAATTCGTCATTGTGATTTTAATCATCAACAAACTAGTGACTCCACAGGGAAATCTATTTACAACATATTAAGAACTTAGAATTTTTGGTTTTGCAGACCATGTAAACATTAGATCAAGAAGATATACATCAGAATGATTATGCAACAGGGGGAAGTGAGTGGATTTAAGGGGAAAATTACTGGGATTTTGGGAATAACTCATGGAAAGTATTAAGTATGAGGGGGTTTATCCCTATAAGTATAATAATTTGATTAATCATAGTAAATTTTTCTTGACTTCAAGGAGAAAAATTTTTTGGTATGCTCTTTTGAATCTTGGAGCGGATGGAAGAAAAGGAAAGTGGAAGAGGGATAAAACCAACTATCTTATAGAACAACAGTTGAAGCAGATAACAATTTCAATGATGTTTTCAAGGGGAACATCATGACAACTATGTAACTTGATTGTTATTGATTAACAATACTTTGCATAATAGCGTTGTTGTGGCAAAACTGATCCAACACTTTATTTTGACAAGAAATGAAGTAAAAAAGAAACAAAAATAGCAAGAAATGACATAGCAGAAATGAAACAACAGAATTGAAATAAGCAGAAATGAAATAACAAAAATATAAAAATCAAAGAAAATAAAACAAACTATAATACAGAAAACATTCCATACAGCGTTAAAACTTTCAAGTTGGTTCCATGTAGTGTTTTAATGGGAACCGTTAGTGCTATAGGCAAACAATCGCTCTTGTAAGTCCTTAAGATATAAGAATTTGCGACCAGGACAAAAGCGACCTTAAAAGGACCCAACCATAAATTTTGGAACTTCAAATTCCTTCCTATATAAGCATGAGCTTAATCCCACAACAATACCTTCTCATTAACTTTAAATTTGATATCCTTGACACTTTTGTTGAAATATATTTTAACATTCTGGTGTCTTCTCTTTATATTATACAAGGAAAATTTCCTTTTCTCCTCTAAAGACAAAATTGCATTCATTATTTGAGAAACATCAGAAGAATTTAATTCTTCAACCTGTAGCATTAACCTTAGGGAGGAAAGTTCCATCTCAGTAGGTAGAATGGCTTCTTGACCATAAACAAGCTGGAAAGGAGTGCAACCAGTGCTCACCTTGGTGGTAGTGTGATTTTCCCAAAGGGAATAAGTGAGAAGAGTGTGTCATTGACAAGGCTTATCTTCAATGAGCCTCTTCATAATTCTCACCATATTCTTGTTTGTAGACTCGGTCTGCCCATTTCCTTGGGGATAATACGCTGATGAGGTAAAATGTTTAGCCTCCAACTTAGCTAAAAACTGGGTCAACTTAGCAGAAATAAAAGTGGGACCATTGTCTGTGATAATTTCCAAAGGAAGACCAAATTTGGAAAAAATATCATTCTCAAGGAAAGAAATCACCTATTCATCCTGCGAATGCTTAAGCGGAACAACTTCAGTCCATTTCGTAAAATAGTATGTGGTTGTCAATATGGAGGATTAATAGGAACAATAAAGTCCAAACCCTATTTTAAAAAAGGAAATTCAGGGAGGATAGGTTGTAAAGGCATAGAAGAAATATGTTCTTTCCTGGCGAACTTCTGGCACTTGTCACAAGATCTTGAAAAATAATAAGAAACACGAAAGATTGAAGGCCGGTAGTACCCTTTCCTAACAATATTAAAAGCAATGGTTTTAGAAGAAAAGTGACCCCCTACATGAATAACAGAATTTGAAGAGCCATGAGTCTCTTGCAACAATTTATGTGCTTCCTCCTTGTTCACACAATGAAGTAACATGCCATCGACAGATCTCCTAAACAAGAAGTCTCCTATAATGACGTATCTAGCATATTCGAGACCGAGCTTTCTTCTTTGATGGTTATCTAAGTTATCTGGGCATCTTTGATTTTGCAAGTAATACACCATATTTTTATACCAAGGATGTTCATAAACAGGAAGGATTTGATTGTCAATGTAAAATAGTGATGATATAAAGTTATCTTGTTCATCAATTTCTTGACTTGTTTCAATGTGATGAGCTAAGTGAAGGGCTAAGTCATGTCCCTTGATGGTGTTAGAATTCACGATAGTTAAATCATGCTCATGGATCTTGGCAAGCCAATGTGCAAGCTTTCCTGAAAGATAAGTCTACGAAAGTAAAAACTTGACAGCAGGTAAAGGGACTTTTACCAGCGTGTGCTTACCTAAGATGAAGTGATGAAACTTTTCAACAACTTTAACAAGAGTGAAAGCATGTTTTTCAATAAAAGAATATTTAAACTCATCATCTGACAAGATTTGACTCATGTAAGCCACTAGTTTTTCATTTAATTGGTTGTCACATTGCATGAGGATAGAAGAGGTTGATTCCTCTGTGGCATTAGTATATATCATAAATTATTTCTCAAAATCTGGCTTTGCCAAAACTGGTGCGGAACTGATTTCCTTCTTGATCCCTACAAAAGAATTTTCGACATCATTTGTCCAAGAAAAGGAGTGATGTTGCTTAAGAAGATTATGAATTGTCTTGACCACTACAGCAAAATCAAGAATAAACATACAGACAAAGTTGATAACACCCATAAAGGCTTGAACGTCCTTTTTGGAAGTATGAGCAGGAAGATTTAGGATAACAACAACCCTTTCGGGATCTATGCTTATTCCTGAATCAGAGACAATTTGTCCAAGGAGATTTACCTTGGTAACGTCGAATATAGACTTAGAGGGATTCAAAGAAATTCCAAATTTCCTACATCGCATGAGAATCTTTCTAAGATGACTAAAATTATTTGATCAATTTTTAGAATACACAGTTAAGTCATCAAGATAAATCTGAATAATTTTTCCGATCAAATCGTCAAAAGCTATTTTCATAGCTATTTGAAAATTGGCACCTGCATTAGATAAGACAAAAGGCATATGTTCATAAGAAAAAGTTCCCCAACGAGTAATAAAAGTGGTTTTATATTTATATGTCATTTTTACCTTGATTTTATTGTAACCATAAACCTTTAAGTAAGGACATCATCTATGACCCTGCAACTTGTTGCAATATCATTTCCATATTAGGAAGAGGAAAATGGTCTTTATTACTGGCCCTATTCAATGCACGAAAAACAACACATAATATAATCTGACCTATTTCTTTCTGAATGGGAACCAAATTAGAAACCCACTCAGAATACTTAACGGGGAAAATTATCCCAGCCTTCAACAGTTTTCCCAACTCCTTTCGAATAGTTGCTTCCAATGCAGGGTTAATTGGTCTTTGTTTTTTCCCAACTGGTTTTATTCCCTCCTTGATAAGAATGGCATGATGTATAATTTCAGGATCAAAACCACGAAAATCCTCATAAGACCAAGCAAAAACATCTTGAAATTCACTAAGCAACTTGGTGAACTTCATTTTTTCTTCATCAGAACATTGGGTGCCTATTTTAACATTCTTTGGACAATTGGGTGTCCCAATGTTCAAGGAAATGGTTTCACCCACTTTCCTTTTCGACTCCTCTTCTTTATGTTTTTCTTTGTTTCCTACATCACTCGATGAAAATGGACTTTCTAGAGGATTCAAGCCCTTCAGAATTTTGTTATCTTCCATTGATATAATTTTCTTAGGATTATAAGGTTCATTTTGGATGAAATCGCAGTTGCTCTCATTACTAGGGACGACCTGCCATGACTCTACATTGTCAAGGATGTGCGGATGGTACAGATATAGAAAGGTACAATCAAGTCTTTGTGGAAGAAGTTGTCGAGTAGAAGAGGCCGGAAAAACAGCTAACATGTCAGCTATTGAGTTCAATTCCCTTTTAACATGAGTTATGTTGAAAGATAGTAAGTTTGAGATAAGTGCCCAAACAATTTAGGTGTAACGTTTCATTAACTTGTTGCTAGGAGAATATATCTTACGCATGAGATTTACAACAAGTTCGGAATCCCCAAAAACTGTAAGGTGACCACAACCTAAATTATAGGAATTTTCAATGTCTAGTAGTAATGCTTCAAATTCAGTGACATTGTTTGTGCAAGCAAACTCTGACCTATAGGAAAAGTTATGAATTTTACCCACGGGAGAGTACAAGATAATACTAGCGTTTTTTCCTTCATTGGAGCATGAACCATCGAAGTGCATATCCCACATCCCATCCTCTGTGTCGATTTGTTCCAAGGTAGTGTTGTCCTCATCTGCAAATATGGAATACACTCCTAGTTCCTCCTTGATATAATTCACATTAGATTGTGGGACGCTTTCTATGTAAGGTGAAATTCTTCCCTCCCTTAGGACTATGTTGTTTTTACCATTCTGAGGAATAGATAAGTGTGTCATGTCGAGTGAGAGGTATCTACCTGTCAAATATTATCAATATATTTCTAAGATGATTGAGTAATTACTCACTGACATATTGATTACCTGAATATTAAGGGTTGTCCTTATTTCAGGATGTGCACACAAAACCAAGGTCACATCCTTGATTTCACCTATGGTCGTTTGTTGTAAACTATTATAAGAGAGCATGCTTATGGAGTTTTCATATGTACAAGACAAGCCTATCTTTTCCATAATAATATTCGACATTACACTTGGGCCCGAACTGCCATCAATGAGACAACAATGGGATATTTTGTCCATAATCTTTATAGAAATAAAAAATGGGGGGTTTTTTACAGGGTGTCTAAAGTTACGTACACCTACTTTATTTACAGTTGAATCCTCTTCATCTACCTCTTCAGAGAGGTTGGCTACAGTGGAACCTTTTCCTTCCATAAAAAATTTTAGATGCTTTTGTTGCTCTGGTACAAAAACCATGTCCAGGAGGATAGCATCAGCTTTAATATTGGCCAATTGATTGAGAATGTTGTATTTGGAAGAGGGAAGAGGAGAGGTAGTTCCTTCACTATCTGGATATTTAGAAACCTGAACAATAGCATATGGTGAGATGAGATTGGGCTTGAAGAAGTGCGAGGAGGATCATATTTATGTTTTAGAGCATAGGATTTACTCCTAGTGTTTATGATCATAACATCCTCTGGCTCTACAATGTCTAGGACAACAATATTAGTTTCATGTCTTTTACCAAAGATTTTATCTTTGGTTGATCCATATTTTATGAGCAGAATGAAATGACTACATATTATTAACAGATGCTTAACATAGAATAACAAAGATACAATAAAATTGGTTTTCTATTCAATAAGGAAATAAGCTAAAACTGTAAAATGCAGCGGAAAACAAGCTTGTTGGAATGGTGGCGGCTTATCTCTGAGAAGAGATGTGATGGTTGGGCTCATTCACAAGAAGATGGTTACAATGAGGCTTTGAAGGCCTTTTACAACAAACAAGAATGTCAAAAACCATAGACATCCAAAAACCTAACCCTAGGAGATGAAGCGCCAAAATTCACGTGGGCCCCGTTTGGGTAAGTTAGTACATCAACTTCTCGAGGTCATAACTTTTTTATACGATCTTCATTTTAGGCACACGATAGCCCGTTGGAAATTTCTAACCGAGACTAATAATTTTCAACTGGCCCAGGTAAGTGCCTTAAGCAATCACCTGGGCCCCGAATCCCAAAAAACGTTGTTTAGGACCTCAAAACGGCCCTAGAAGTTTGGAACCCGAAAAACTACTGAAAAATTGCCAAAGTGGAAAGTTGTTTTTCAAGCCAGAGGAATAGGTGGGTGGCCATTGATATCCACCTGGATAAATCCTCCCTCCTTAGGAAGCAATGGTCTCTATTGCATTTAGTTCCCCATCAGATGAGGAAATTTATGTTGAATTTGGTCCCGGGTGAGCCACTTGCCTTGGTGCAAGAGTTTCCCTGCTTTGACGACTCAATAAAGTTGGATCCTTTACTGTCGAGTGCCCTTGATCTGTGTGTCCACAATATGATGATTGGATGCATGTTGTATGCAGTCAGGGTTGAGCTCTGTGGGTGTCAGTGGTTCTGCTACTTATGAGGTGCCCAATAATGGTGGGAAATAAGGCTGAAGGAGATCCACGTTGAACACTTGGTGCAGGCCAAGGAAAGGAGGAATGTTGAGCTCAAAATAATTATCCCCCACAACCTTGGTGATGGTGTACGACCCATAACAAAGTGGGCAAAGCTTCTAATGGGGTCCTGTAAGGGGTTATTTTTGCAAGTGCAACCAAACTTTGTCTCCCTCCTGAAACTTATGTGGCACCCGATGTTGATCATGGCACTGCTTGTAATTGTCATTAGACTTCTATATGATATACTGAACCTATTGGTGGATGTATTGGATCCACTCAATGAACTGGGTGGATTTGTCAGCTTCATTTAGAGCAGGAGATGAGTCGGTCGAGGTGACCGCAAGGGGAAGTGCAACATCTATGGGACCTAATGGTTGGAATCCCAACCCCACCTGAAATGGGTTGTGCTTGGTTGAGCTATGCAAGACTCAATTGTAGCTATGCTGTACATAGGGAAGACTCTCATTCCATGTGTGAGGGTGCTTGGAATTATACATGCGCAGGATATGCACAATCATTTGATTTACGACCTCGGTTTGTCCATCTTTATGGGGGTGGAAGGCCATGGATTTGCTGAGCTTGGTGTCCAGCAGTGAACAGAGGCTCGACCAAAATGTGCTGAGAAATTGACTGTCCTGATATGAGACAATGGTTTGTTGGATTCCAAAATGTACCCAGACTTGTTCAAATAAGAGCTTGGCAGTGGCATCTACTGTGATGCTCTTCTTGCAGGAAACTAGAATCGTCGTCTTAGAAAAGAGATCAACAACCAAAAAAACACAGTCATTTCCCTGCCTGGTGGATGGGAGGCTCGACATGTAGTCCATTGAGATGGATTCCCATGGCTTGTCAGGAGTAGGAAGAGGTGTGTACATGCCATGTTTATTAGTGGTCAGTTTGGCAATAGCGCAGGTAGTGTAGGACCTGATATACTTTTTGTCCTCCTGTCGAAGTTTCGGCCAGTATAAATGTTTCTGTAGCATCTCCACTGTCTTTTCGATGCCAAAGTGTACTACCACCCGACTGTAGTGGGCTTCCAAGATCATCTTCACTCGCTCACTTGATGGAAAGAAGATATGGCCCAGACGACACAACACCCCATCCTGAAGATGGAAATTATCGACAATGTGTTTGCACCCAATATTTGGTAGGTGGTGGTGAAGTCTGGGTCTGTCTCATAGAGTTGGGGCCATCCATAGGTATCATGATCGCAAGAGTCTAGCACCATGGTGAGTGTCGTGACTGGCAGTGTGTTGAGGCAATCAACGACGCAGTTGGTGATTCCTATTTTATACTTGATGTTGAGGTGGAATTGTTGCAAGTATGTGGAACACTTTTGATGGCGGTCATTCTACAATTTGCTTTGTGTCTACGTGAACTTCAATGTCTTATGATCAGTGTGGATGACTATCTCCTTCCCAAGACTGTAATGTCTCCACTGGCGGCATGATTGCACAATGAAGTACATTTATTTGTCGTAAGTAGGGTACTTACAGACAACATCTGATAGTGTCTCACTATGATAGGCCACGGGGTGGTCGTGCTGAGTGAGAACAACACCCACAACATAGTTTGGAGCATTTGTCTTGATCTCAAAGCATTGTTGCAGGTCTGGTAGTGAAATAACTAGATTTGAGCACAAGTGCTTCTTAAAATAATCAAACTCTTATGGTTGGGACCAACCCCATGCAAATTTATCCTTACCACCACCCCTAGTTATTTGGCTGAGGGCCCATGCAATATGGGAGAATCCCAACACGAACCTGTGGTGGAAATTGGCAAGGCCCAAGAAGCTCTGAAGCTCAGTGAGTGTGGTTGGGGCTAGCTAGTCACGGATGACTTGGATCTTGGTTGGATCCACATGTACACCATGCTTATCAATGATGTAGCCCAGGTAATGGACCCTGTCCATGCTGAAGGAGCATTTTTCCAAGTTCGGGTATAGCTTGTGTTGTTGCAGGTTGTGCAAAACCTGCTGAATATGCTACAAGTGTTTTTCCCAAGTCTTGTTGTAAATGAGAATGTCATCTAGATACACCACTACAAATTTATTGGTGAATGGTCACAGTATATCTTCCATCATCCTCATGAAAGTGGCTGGAGTATTTGTCAAACCAAAGGGCATGACCAACCATTCAAAAAGGCATTCCTTTGACTTGAAGGTGGTCTTCCATACATTTGTTTGTTCTATCGGGACCTGGTGGTAGCCAAACTTCAAATCAATATTACTAAAGTATTTGGCCCCTGTGAGTTGATCAAGGAGGTCGTCGATTTGTGGAATCAGGTATTGGTTTCTGATGAAGATTTTATTTAGAGCCTGATAATCAATGCAGAGTCACTAGGTTCCATCTTTCTCCTGTACCAGCACGATTGGGCTCCCACAAGGTGATGAGACGGGATGGATGTGCCCCTTATGGAGCATTTCTTGTATTTTTCACTTGATCTCATCATTCTCTAACAGAGAGAAGCAATATACTGGCCCATTTGGAAGCGGTGCATCGGAGGTCATATTTATGGGGTGCTTGAATTGACAGTGCAAAGGAGAAGATATCTGAGTATTCTTCCATGACCTTATCTACTTTCTTTTGTTGTGTGGAGAGGTCATCCGTAGAGACCCTAGATGTGGCTATGATATTTCACTCATTCTGAGAGAGAATCACAAAGAAGACAAACTTCCTCATCTGAGAGATGACCTTCCTGAATTGATTGGCAGAGATCAAGGAAATAACACTAGGTGGGACTGCCTCAGGTATCCTGTACAATTTCCTATTCAAAGTAATAATAACACTACGAGGCCTAGACTCATATACAACATGACGTTTCCATAAATAAGGTTGGACCAAAAGAAAATCACAAACTTCGAGATGAGAAACATCACACAATACCTCGTCTTTGAAGGGATTGATTCCATATGATAGTCGACACTGTTGGCTGACATGGAGATCGCTTCATTGGCGGAGCCATCCAATGGTGTAGGGTTGTGGGTGTGGTGTTGTCGGCAGAGCCAAATGCTTGATGACCTCTATTAAGATGAGGTTCTTCTGTGACGCAACCCCGCTCTCAACAGCAGGCGGTCGCTTTTGCCAGGACCTCCTTTTTCTCTCTGGGCCCCGAAGAGTCTAAGCTCTTCCTCTCCTCTCGAGAGTTCTACCCCAGTAGGCTCCTCCAGCTATCACCCCCTTCGGAATGCGGGATATCGCGACTCGGGGTTTCGAGACTCCTGCGAACACAATTCACTAATCACTCTAACCTCTTAAACCCGAGCTCCGAATGGTCAAATAGTCAATGCACCCGGTCTCGGGAGTGTTCCTATCGGGAAATCGGCGGATGAAGGGCAGTGAGGTTCTTACCCTTCGAAACCCCGAACACCGATGCGTCGATATGTCTCCATGTGTCTCCCACTAACTTCCGGATCCCACGCTGCCACGTCACTTCGGGAGTTCGCGGTTCGCGAGTCCGTGACTCCAAGTCTCCTCCTCCTGGAAACCCGACTGCCGAAACTCCGATATTTTTGGATTTGTGCCACCTGTCCCTCCAGGAATTGACGGCCCCGATCAAATCGGGGAATCGCACTTCTCGATTTCTATGCGCATGTGCTTCTCGCACCCACCAACCCCGATTCTCCGATAAGCGATATCCAATGGCTCCTTAGCTGCCTGAGGGCTAACTCCTTCGCCTCTTCTCCCAGATCCCACGATCCTCGGGACTTCGCAATTCTCCGGGACGAACACGAGTCGTCGATTCCCTTCCTCTATGAAGAGATATCTGTTCCGCCACCTTCCCCTGGTGCAACTGAACCAAGGTGTTATCCCTCCAGAGCTTCTTTCAAATCAAACTCCTTCAAGAGGGTCTTTGAGCACACTCCTGTACTCGGTCTCCAATCACTTCTGAAAGTGTTGAAGTCTCCTGAGTTCTGTGCGTCCCCACTCACAACTGGTTCAAATCTCCTTCCCTCAGACTTGCTACTGAGACTCAATCTCGACCTGCACTCACCTGCACGGCTCGAATACTTCAAACCCACACTGAGCAACGGGGAACAAAAGTTCAACTGCTTAGCCTCCTCGACGCACTCTATGCGGAGGTATTCAACTGCACTCGATGCAGGAATCTTCTGGCCTAAACAGAGAAACAATTGAAACTCATTCCCTCAGATTCCTAACCTGATATGCAATCACATAAGCAGCATATAACAGGTAAGCATAAAATGAAGCAAACATACATAAACACAATATCAGCAACACACAGAGCTCAAACGCATCCATGGAATTTGAATCAGGCTCTTCCTATTAATTCAATAACTGTACATGGAGGTTCTTCACAAGCTCTCTGCTCTGCTCTCTCTGCTTGAAAGAAAATGCTGAATCTGAATAATGTACAAAGGAGGGTGTCTATTACTCTGTTTTCCCTCTCAAAAATAGAAATGTCTAATCTACAGTAATTTCCTATCTACCAGCATTAAAAACCTTAAATGCCTTTATATCTATATCATAATACAAAGGCGCTCGCTTTGAATGTTCTTCCTTCAAACGGCGGTGCAACGATCTTTCCCAATTGATTCAAAATTTGCATGTGCTGGCACTGTCCAGCTGTATTTCATTCCTCCACGCGCTGGCTCGCTTGGCGAGTTGTAGATGCTCCTGCATCATACTCCTCGGCTCAAAAGATTTCATGGGCTCCTGCTCATGAGCTCCTGCACAGTCTGCCCATGTTTCAAAATGTCGGCTTCTGTCTCCCAACTGGCATCCTCCACGGGGTGATTCTTCCACTTCACCAGGTATTCAAAGTATTGTTTTCTCCTGGTCTTCCTGCCTACTCTCTTGTCCAGTATGCACTCCATCTGAGGTTTTTGTGCAACTGGTAATTGCTTCTGCCACTGGACCACTGGCTCCTCAGCTCCAGTGTCTGTTTCCTTAGCTTTATATGGGTATAAATCCGAAATGTTAAAAATCGGAGATATCCCAATGTTTTCGGGTAAATCCAGCTCATATGCATTTTCCCCAAATTTCTTCAGAACCCTGCATGGTCCGATCTTCTTCATTTTGAGTTTGTTATATGTTCCTCGCGGGAACCTCTCCTTTCTTAAATGTGCCAGAACCAAATCTCCCACTTCAAACTGAAGTTGTCTTTTTCGCTGGTCGGCTCTGCGCTTATACTCTTGGTTCGATTTCTGCAGTCGTTGCTTCACCGCTGCGTGAAGTTCTTGCATTGCCTCGGCAAACTCTTCCGCCCTTGCGCTGCTTGTTTCAGCCTGTTCGGGATCCCTGAGCTCAGACACTCCTCTCGGCTGTGTCCCATACAAAATCTGAAATGGGCTCTTACCTGTACTCTGATTTACAGAATCGTTGTACGCAAACTCTGCCTGTGGTAGGATCTGATCCCAACTGGTGTGATGCTCCCCTACCAGACTCCTCAACAGCTCCCCTAAGCTCCTGTTGACCACTTCAGTCTGCCCATCTGTCTGCGGATGGTATGTTGAGCTAAATGCCAGTTCAGTCCCCAACTTCTTCCATAGGGTCCTCCAAAAGTGACCAATGAACTTTGTGTCTCGATCTGAGACGATGCTCCTGGGCAATCCATGCAACCTGACGATTTCTTTAAAAAATAAATTTGCAATGTGTGTGGCGTCGCTCGTCTTATGGCACGGGATAAAATGTGCCATCTTCGAGAACCTATCCACCACCACAAAAATGGAATCAACTCCTCACTGAGTTCTCGGTAATCCCAACACAAAATCCATGCTGATCGCTTCCCACGGTCTCGCTGGTACGGGTAATGGCTGATATAGCCCCGTGTTTTGTTTCCTGCCCTTTGTGTGTTGACAAATTCTGCACCTGTCAACAAACCGTTTCACATCTGCTCGCATACCTGGCCAATAATATGATTCGCTCAGCTTGGCGAACGTCTTATCATGTCCGAAATGACCTGCTAAGCCTCCACTATGTTTCTCCTTTATCAAATTCTCTCTCATGGAGCAGTCTGGAATGCACAACTGATTGCCTTTAAAAAGTAATCCATCCTGTATCAAGAAATCTATCCACGGACTCCTATCCCTGAGAACTGGGTTCTCCGCTGCTTCGTATGCTTCACCAAAATCAACGTCACCTGCATACATATCTTTCAGGTTCTCAAAACCCAGCGTTTTGACCCTGAACTCCTGCAGCAACAGGCACTTCCTGCTCAAGGCATCAGCTACCTTGTTTGCAGTCCCCGAAATGTGCTTTATGACAAATGTGAAATTCTGCATATATTCCACCCACTTCGCATGCTTCTGGTTCAACTTCTCCTGCTGACTTACGAATTGCAGTGCGTGGTTATCGCTGTACAGAACGAACTCCTTGGGTATCAAATAGTGCCTCCACTTTTTCAATGCCTGGATAATGGCATAGAATTCCTTGTCATATGTGGAGTACTTTAATTTCGCATCATCCAACTTCTCACTGTAGTATGCAATGGGTCTATCATCTTGACTCAAAACCCCTCCAACAGCATACCCACTAGCGTCACACTTCACCTGGAAGGTCTTCTGAAAGTCCTACAGCACTAGAACTGGCTGCTCAGTAATCTTTCGCTTCAACAAATTGAAGCTCTTCTCAGCCTCGGCTGTCCACTGAAAAATTTTATGCCGCTTTTTCACAGTGTCCATCATTGCAGCACTAATTCCACTGAAATTCTGAATGAACTTCCTGTAGAAGCTTGCCAAACCGTGAAAGCTCCTTACCTCAAAAACACTCCTCGGCGACGGCCAATTCCTGATTACATTCACCTTCTCAGGATCCATCTTCAGTTCATTCGCCGAAATAACGAACCCCAAATATATGAGTTCCGTCTGCATGAACGAACATTTTTTTAAATTGATTAGCAGCTTCTCCTGCTATAATCTCTCCATTACAATGGCCAAATGCCTCAAGTGTTCTTCCCTGGTCTTGCTGAAAATCAAAATATCATCCAGGTACACCACCACAAATTTGCCAATGAATTCCCATAGGACTTCATTCATCAGCCTCATAAAAGTGCTAGGTGCATTTGTCAGCCCAAATGGCATGACCAGCCATTCGTACAAACCCTCATTTGTTTTGAATGCCGTCTTCCACTCATCCCCCTCTCTCATTCGGATCTGATGGTATCCGCTCTTTAGATCTATCTTGGAAAAATAATTTGCCCCACTCAGGCAATCCATCAAGTCATCCATTCTCGGCAATGGGAACCTATACCTGATGGTGATCTTGTTTATCGCCCTGGAGTCGGTGCACATCCTCCAGCCTCCATCCTTCTTTGGGCTCAGTACCGTTGGAACGGCACATGGACTTAGGCTTTCTCTCACCAGTCCCTTGTTCTGCAGATCCTGAACCTGCCTTTTGACCTCCTCGTTTTCCTGAGGTGTCAACCTATATGCGTCCTTATTTGGAAAACTTGCTCCGGGTATGAGGTCAATATGGTGACTCACACTCCTCATCGGTGGCAATGAACACGACAGTTCATCCACGATGATATCAGCAAACTCTCCTAGCAGTTGCTAAATCTCCTCTGGCAAGTCGTCCACCCTTGTGCTTGTCAAAATAACCCGCGGCTTCCGGACAACAAGGAACTGTGGATCTTCATCCTTCTCCAGCTCGGTGAGAAGTTCTTTTCCACTCATGAGGAGTATCGCGCTGCTCGCTTCAGGCTTTACTTCCTTGTCTTTTATCGGTAGCAATTTATGAAATCTCCCATCCTTTTCCAGGGTATATGTGTTCATTCTCCCATCATGAATGACATTCCTATCATACTGCCATGGTCTCCCCAGCAGTATATGACATACGTCCATGGGAATGACATCGCACAGAATTTCATCATGATAATTGCCAATTTTAAATTTAACTAAGCATTGTTTAGTGACACTAACCTGGTGTCCTTTTTGTAACCACGAGACTTTATGTGGACTCGGGTGCTTAGTCGTTGGCAGCTCCAATTTCTCTACCATCTCGGTTGAAACGAGATTATCAGTACTCCCGCTGTCGATGATGACCTTGCATTTTCTATCTTTGGCTGTACAAGCCGTTCTGAACAGCCTGCTCCTCTGCACCGCGCTGTCCACCTCCTTTTCGGGTGCCAAAAGTATCTTATGCATTCCTAGCGACCTCCCGCTGGTTGCATCTTCGCTGTCCACGTCATGCCTCTGCGCCTCAGCGACGTGAGCTTTTCCCCCATCCATTTTTCTCTCTGGACAGTCCACGGCTTTGTGTTCGTCTTTACCACATGTAAAACACGTGATAACTCCACCTCGACCTCGTCCTCTACCCCGGGTACGAGGAAAAGTGTTTACATCAGCATATCCTCCCTGCTGATCCTCTTGTTGCCTCCTCAGCTCAGAAACTTGTTGTCTCTGCTGTGAGGTTCCACCTCTCTCAGTTCTACCCTGAGGTCTCTTCCAATCCTCCTTGGGTTTCTGTGTTCTTTCTGGAACAACAACTTTTCCTCTAGGCTGGCTTCTGCCTCGGCCTCGCTGACCTTGCTTGCAGCTCAGCTTTTCTTCGGCCTTCAAATCCATCTGATACGCATCCTCAACTGTGCGGATGGTCATCATGCTCAGCTCGTCCTGAATTTAATACCTGAGGCCATTCAGGTACCTCGCCACCTTTTCGTCATCACTCTCGCGATGACCAGATCTAAGGTTAAGTCGATAGAACTCCTCAGTGTACTCCTTCACCGTCATCAACTTCTGTCTCAGGTTCTGCATCCACCTAAACAGAGTGATCTGGTAGTCCCTCGGAATGAAATTCGCCTTCATCTTGGCAATCATTCGATCCCAGCTCTTTATCTTTTGCTTGCCCTTGGAACGTCTGTCTGCCTGCAGCTCGTCCCACCATAAGGCTGTGTGTCCCTTCATCTTGGTGACAGCATGCCTCACCTTCTTATCCTCTTCGATATCTTCGTAATCGAAGTAGGTGTCCAATGCTCGGATCCAATCCAGCAAATCTTCAGCGTTTAGACTCCCCTCATAAGTCGGGATGTCCATCTTCGTCTTTGAGCCCATCCTAGAGATAGCTCTGATCAACCTTTCGGTTGCAGCATCCTCTGCTGCGACTTCCCCTTCATCATGTCCAGCTTCCTCCTCAACCTCGGGATCGCTGAACTCTCCTGCGTCGGCTCCACGCCTCTGGGTGGCTTCCATATCTTCGAGTCTCGCCCTGAGATCTCGTATCTGACGTTCCATTTCTGGATTCCCTACTGGATTCTCTAGTTTCCTGCCTCTTCTCCGGGCACCTCTGTCCTCACGACCAGGCGACTGCCTCTCTCTTCTAGGAGGCATTATACCTGCTGCTCCCTGTTACCCGAACAAAGAGAACTCCACAGCCTAGGCTCTGATACCACTCTTGACGCAAGTCATGTGTATCAGAGTGTTCCTCTTTCTCTTCTCGTCTGAAATACACAGACAGTTATGGGCTCTGATACCACTCTTGACACAACCCCGCTCTCAACAGCAGGCGGTCGCTTTCGCCAGGACCTCCTTTTTCTCTCTGGGCCCCGAAGAGTCTAAGCTCTTCCTCTCCTCTCGAGAGTTCTACCCCAGTAGGCTCCTCCAGCTATCACCCCCTTCGGAATGCGGGATATCGCGACTCGGGGTTTCGAGACTCCTGCGAACACAATTCACTAATCACTCTAACCTCTTAAACCCGAGCTCCGAATGGTCAAATAGTCAATGCACCCGGTCTCGGGAGTGTTCCTATCGGGAAATCGGCGGATGAAGGGCAGTGAGGTTCTTACCCTTCGAAACCCCGAACACCGATGCGTCGATATGTCTCCATGTGTCTCCCACTAACTTCCGGATCCCACGCTGCCACGTCACTTCGGGAGTTCGCGGTTCGCGAGTCCGTGACTCCAAGTCTCCTCCTCCTGGAAACCCGACTGCCGAAACTCCGATATTTTTGGATTTGTGCCACCTGTCCCTCCAGGAATTGACGGCCCCGATCAAATCGGGGAATCGCACTTCTCGATTTCTATGCGCATGTGCTTCTCGCACCCACCAACCCCGATTCTCCGATAAGCGATATCCAATGGCTCCTTAGCTGCCTGAGGGCTAACTCCTTCGCCTCTTCTCCCAGATCCCACGATCCTCGGGACTTCGCAATTCTCCGGGACGAACACGAGTCGTCGATTCCCTTCCTCTATGAAGAGATATCTGTTCCGCCACCTTCCCCTGGTGCAACTGAACCAAGGTGTTATCCCTCCAGAGCTTCTTTCAAATCAAACTCCTTCAAGAGGGTCTTTGAGCACACTCCTGTACTCGGTCTCCAATCACTTCTGAAAGTGTTGAAGTCTCCTGAGTTCTGTGCGTCCCCACTCACAACTGGTTCAAATCTCCTTCCCTCAGACTTGCTACTGAGACTCAATCTCGACCTGCACTCACCTGCACGGCTCGAATACTTCAAACCCACACTGAGCAACGGGGAACAAAAGTTCAACTGCTTAGCCTCCTCGACGCACTCTATGCGGAGGTATTCAACTGCACTCGATGCAGGAATCTTCTGGCCTAAACAGAGAAACAATTGAAACTCATTCCCTCAGATTCCTAACCTGATATGCAATCACATAAGCAGCATATAACAGGTAAGCATAAAATGAAGCAAACATACATAAACACAATATCAGCAACACACAGAGCTCAAACGCATCCATGGAATTTGAATCAGGCTCTTCCTATTAATTCAATAACTGTACATGGAGGTTCTTCACAAGCTCTCTGCTCTGCTCTCTCTGCTTGAAAGAAAATGCTGAATCTGAATAATGTACAAAGGAGGGTGTCTATTACTCCGTTTTCCCTCTCAAAAATAGAAATGTCTAATCTACAGTAATTTCCTATCTACCATCATTAAAAACCTTAAATGCCTTTCTATCTATATCATAATACAAAGGCGCTCGCTTTGAATGTTCTTCCTTCAAACGGCGGTGCAACGATCTTTCCCAATTGATTCAAAATTTGCATGTGCTGGCACTGTCCAGCTGTATTTCATTCCTCCACGCACTGGCTCGCTTGGCGAGTTGTAGATGCTCCTGCATCATTCTGACTACCACTATCAATGATGAAGTGCAGCGGGGTGCCTTTTACCCACATTTGTGAATGGAAGAGTCACTCTCCTTCTTCTAGTTCGTCTAGTTCACCAAGCTGGAGCTTGGTGGTAGCAATGGTGGCACTAGGTTCCGCATCAATGATCCATATTTCCCTTTCTAGTTCTGAATCAGAGTTAGAACCCACATCTGATTCAGAGGATTTCACTTCAGCCACCAGCAACTGTTTTGAGCGACAGTCAGTAGTGTTATGTCAAGGGCTCTTATGGAAGTCGCACCACTTCCCAGTATCTTTCTTTGTCTTTCTGGTGTCCTTCTTTGCTTGTGGCTTGGACTAGTTGTCCTGATATTGTCCATATTTTCTTTGTCCTTTTTTCTATGGGTTGGGTCCTCCCTTTCTTGGCTTTTGCTGTGAGGGGTTCCCATGCCCAAATTTCCACATCTTTTGTTTGAGCTTCTTCTCAATTTTGAAGGCATATCGGTAGGCCACGCCCAAGGATGAGATGTCCAGAAATTTAATTTCAGTCTGGATGTATCTATGCAGAGCACTGCGATACTTGAGCACCAGATGTCACTCTGAATCTTTGATACCCATCTTGGTGCGCAAGGTATGGAAGATATTTGTGAACACTGGCACTGCTTTGTCTCTTTCTTGCTGCAATGTGGTCCATTTGGTATACAAGTTGTCATAACTTCCGAAAGGGTAGTACTGTTCCTTAATAGCATTCCTGAAGGATTCCTAGGTGCTCATGACTGTAAATAATGATGGTTCCTCTGTTTTCTTTTTCTCACGGAAAGTTTTGCACCAATATTTGACATGGGGAATGACTTTGAGGAGTGCAAAAGTAATCTTTTGTCTATTCGAAAAGTTATGGATAGAAAAATACCCTTCTATTAGATTCAACCACTTGTCTACAACATCTGGTTCTATTTGACCTTCAAATACAGGAATATCAAAGTTGATTTGTACCTTGAAGGGGGTGGCACCTATTCTCGAAGAAGATGTGTCACTTGTTGGTAGTCGTCGAAGGATTTGCGCGAAACTATACATCATCTCGTTCCTTTGTTGCATGAGGGCTTCCTCAAGCAATAATTTGAAAGGATATCATGTCATGTCATCTTTATTTTCTCCTGCCATGAGAGGTCGCTTGGGTGTGTGAGAGCTTTTTTCCTCAAGAGAAACAAGCTCGAGACCCAATCTTTGTACTCTGACCTCGTTGGGGACATGCATTGAGACGACAAGGAGAAAACCGCTCTGATACCACTGATCTAGATTTTATGAGCAGAACAAAATGACTACAGATTATTAAGAGATGCTTAACACAGAATAACAGAGATACAGTAAAACTGGTTTTCTATTCAATAAGGAAATAAGCTGAAACTGTAAAATGCAGTGGAAAAGAAGCTTGCTGGAATGGTAGAGTCTTATCTTTGAGAAGAGATGTGACGACTGCTCTCATTTGCAAGAAGATGGTTAAAATGAGGCTCTGAAGGAATTTTACAATAAACAAGAATGTCAAAAACCCTAGACATCAAAAAAACTAACCCTAGGAGATGAAGCACCAAAAGTCATGTGGGCCCCGTTTGGGTAAGTTAGTACATCAACTTCCCAGGGTCGTAACTTTTTCATATGATATACATTTTAGGCGCACTATAGTCATTTGGAAAGGTCTAACCGAGAAAAACAATTTCTGACTGGCCCAGGTAAGTGTCTTCGGTAGTCATCTAGGGCCCAAATCCCAAAAAACGTTGTTTAGGGCCTCAAAACGGCCCTAGAAGTTTGGAACCCAAAAAACTGCTGAACAATTACCAAGGTGGAAAGCTATTTTTTGAGCCAGAGGAATAGGTGGGTGGCCACCGATATCCACCTTGATCACTGGCACTCTTCTTTACCTCACACGTACTTTCCTCATGGTGTTCCTCGCAAAAATTACACCAGCTACGAGGCATGATTACTTTAGGTGGAATATTGTTTTCATTAGGATTTCTAAAGGGTAGTGAAGAAGAAGATGAAGCCCCAGGGGTAATTGAAGGGACACTTCCTTTCCTCTCATATGCTATCATTTGATTATTCATGTCTTGTACAAGCTGTAAGAGGGCAGACATGTTCATCTATTTAATTGAATCTCCCTTAAGAAGACTTGTTATTTCAAGTTGTTCTTCATACTATAAACAAGTATGTAGAGTGGAACCAAGGTTATCAATTGAATTTTCTTCATTCCTATGATGATAGGGGGAAGGTAAATAATTATAGTAATGCATGAAAGTTGCTTGGTTCTGAGGGTGAATGATTTCAGGAATTTGGTAATATAATTTGGTGAAACGCAAGTTGAAAGACTTGATAGTTTCACCGTCCTTATAAGCAATGCTATTGTATTACCTTAACTGCTTAGCTGGGATTTTGGACTTCCCATAGGTAGACTTGAACCAATATACTAAATCCTACCAAGTGGAAATAATCTTAGGAGGAAGGTCAACGAAATCGGCTGGATCCTTCCCTTCCAGGGAATTAACAAATAAGTGCATACATGTGTCATTGTCATCGGCTCCTATGTTGTGACAAGCATTAGAAAATGCCACCAAGTGTTCATTCGTAGTGACCATGTTATTCCCTGAAAACCTAGGGAGATGCTCTTTGAATTTAGGAAGTGTATGGGTAGCAGGTGCTACATTAAGAGGGGAGGAAACATGCCACGGAGTAGTTGTATCATCTTCTTCAAACTGAAAAATCCCATACTTTTTAATGACTTTGGCGGGGTTTGTAGTAGATTGGATAGGGACTTGGTGACTACATAAGCTATCAATCACTGATGAGGCTAAAGGATGAGATGAAGAAGCACCTCCAGTGCCACCAGAGCCACCACTAGATTCCATCTTGTGAATGATAGATAAGGGAGAGAAAGACGAATTGGATGAATCAGACAAAGTTCTCCTTAGAGTACTTTGTTGGGCTGAAAAAACGTTTCTTCTTCTTATTTCAGAAATAAGATTAATCTCAGGTGATAAACCTCTTCTTCTCCTAGATATGCGAGGGTATAAGGACATGAAAAGAAGATCAAAACTGCAGGAAAAAGAAAGTTATGGTTGATTCCTAGGATGTCTTTGCCTTGCGTCTCAACATTCTCGGATACTTATGTCTTTTTCAATCACTGCCCATGAGCATTCAATCTCAACATGGGTATTAGTGGTCTCTAAGATGGTATTAAACAAGGTTAAATCAATGATGGTCTGATCTTTAAGACCAGGCTCAATATTGGGCTGCCTTGCAACAGGTACAATCATGAAAAAAAGAAACAGTCAAAGAATCAATATCAGAAATATAAATATATTTAATGATGATCAACCATAAAATCAACCGAAGAGCTATGGAATATCTCCCTAGTATGGTCGCCAAATAAATGTTGAGGAAAAGATATGAATTTATCTTACTCAAACATTTTTGAATATTGCTTGGCTAAGGAAAGATAGTCGGGAATATTACCCTATGTTTATAACCTTAAAATGTGTTTCCCAATCCACAAGTATTAGCTACAAGGGCTTAGGATGATTTTTTAAAAGAAAAGATTGTTGCAAAATATATCATTTTATATAATTTTTTGAATATAACAGATTGCAAAAGTAAATGTGGAGATCAAAAGAAAAAATACCAAGTCACATATTAACACTTATGAGATAGAATAGCAATCGCTTTATTTCATTACAAGAAATCAAAAGAATTGTTGTCTTTACAAAAATCCCTGTGGGGGGCATGGACCAAGGTCAAACTTAGATATCCCCGATGAAAAACATACAAAAAGACTCTGACAAGAAGTAAAAATTGAACTTTAAAATATGGATCAACTTGCCACAGACTGTTGCCCACTTGACTCTACACAATATCCTTTATCAGTCATGAAACTCAATTCATAAACAGACAAGTATACACAGACTATCAAAGATAGATCAACACCTCTAAAACAAGCATCTGAATGATATGGTTCAGCCTTGAACCTTGTTGTCTACAATAGGACCCTGTTGTCATAAAAGAGAATTAGGCTTTTAATGAATTGAAGAATTAATGAAAACTAAACTATCTCAATAAAACTCAAGAGCAAACCTTAGTATGCTTTCTCCTTCTATTCTCCTCTTTTTCTTCCTTCTCATTTTTCTTTTATGCATTCCAAATTAGTTGAAGTAGTTCAACTACCTCATTTATTTAAGTTAACTAAAACTCAACTAACTTTTAGTTTAGGGGAAGAATTAATAATAATAAAATAATAAGGGTCTTTTTTATTAAATAATAGCAAATAGATGGGACCCCTTGTGACTCCCTTTAATTTCTTAACAAAGATAAACATAATTATACAATCTATCAAATGCATCCCTCCTTGTGGCTCCCATAATAATTTCCACAATTTGAAATTTAAATATCAATGATATTTCAAATTATATCCAAACATATAATATCCACAATATCCAAAAATAGTTTGTTGTCCAAAACTTTTAGCAATTCATTGTCCTCAATAAATCAAATAATAAACACATAATCAAAAACCATATTTGTCACTTTGAGAGGCAACTTTTCCTTTGTTGTTGCTATCTCCTTTTGACTTCCTTGAATTATCCTTAGGTTGGGTAGAACCTTGAGGCTTGATTTCACTAATGACATGGGAGAAACCATCTCTCGAGTGTATACGGGATGATACTGACTTGGTTGAGTCACTTGAAGGAGAAGAGGGGGCAGCAACATATTTACCTTTGTCATGTACATGGTGGGCCTCATTTTTTAGTATTTTGCTTGCATGGGAGGACTGTACAGGCGAGTGTGCAGGGGAAATCTGTACATTTGGGTTAAAAGGTGGAGGAGGAGGAGGTAATGACAAATTTGGCCAGCCACGATGGTGGGAGACTCTTGGGTGAACAAACTCCTGCCATCTTTCATTCTTAGGAACTTCAGGTTGCAAAGATACATGGGCAGGTACAAAGATACCAGGAACATGCTAGGGATGGAAGGGAGGCCTCTCTGATCTAGGCTGGACTATCCCTTGCCCAATCGAATTGAAAAATCCATCTTGAAATATATGGTTTAACTCTTGAGGATCGACATCGAAATGTATTGAGAATCTGGGCCTTCTTGGCCCTTTGTTCCAATTTCCTCTGCCCCTATTATTTTGGCCATGACTTCCTCTGTTGAGGAAACTCATTCTGTATGCAACAATTATTAGCAACTAGCTCTAAACAATCCATACATGACACTATCTTAATATGAAACCAATTTTGGCTCAACAATCACATCAGGCGCATGCAATCCAATCCATAAAAAAAAATTAATAATTGTCAAATGAGCAGGGGGTGAAATAGGGTTCATGGGATATCTGAGGGGATTTTATTGAGCGAAAAATTGATATCATGATAGGGAGTAAGAACACAATTATTGCTTGACAATTCATTAAACAACTGATTGTGCAACAATACCAAAACATATCAGTTGTCATCTATTTCTGGGTCATTTTTTATCACTATCAAACAGAGTTTTAATTTAATTTTAGTGAACATAGCGTGAAAAATGAATTTGGGACCGTGAGGGGATTTATAATGAGCAAAAAAGTGAGAAAATGAGAGACAATTAGATGGATATTGTTCATAAAATAAATTAAATCAATCAAATATTATAACTTTGTTTCAAATTTAATCCAAAAGCATCCACTTCCAAGACCAAAACATTAATTGTTCCTCAATTGCGTACAAACTGCTTTACTGTCTAAAACAATTAATTTCCCATAAATCTTCCATTTATAATAGTCTGTGTATTATGACTTATGCAAACATTTCCAATTCAACAGTAACAATGTAACCATTCAAACCACAGTACTGCATGTGCTAACGCTGATATCTTTCCCTTTTTAAAACAATCATACTATGCACAATGATTCCATTATCTATACCCAACATTCATTCTTGGAAATGAAACAATAATACACCCAACCTAAAAATCAACAGTCACTGTCCTCTAACAAAAATCGGGCCTGATTTAAACACAGACAAGTTCCTTTTAAAACTGGACAGAACCAAAGCATGTTTAATGCGTCCATCATACACACAGGTCTTCAACAATATAATGGACATGATCTTGAATTGACAACAATAGTCAACCAAAAATGTAACCCTGATATTGATCTTTGTGTGCATCAATATATATACAGACTTCCCTTTAAAAGGAATAACCCACAGAACCATATGATGTATGAAGAGAACAGAACAATATTTCCAAACAGGTATTTCCTTTAAACTTTTGACAGAACCATGATCATGCTTGGTGAAATAATCACTCACACAGGTGCCTTCTTAACTTGAATGTAACCATGATCTTGCTAGGATTAAACATAAAAAGAAATACCATAACCGACTAGAAGGACAACTCTCGGGTTGTAGGTAACCATATTTTTCTTTCTGTTCAAACGAATTCATCACATGAGAGGACACATAGATATTCAACCAAGAGATGTTTTTTTGAAGCAAGGGAGCCCATGCATTAATATTTCCACAATCATTAAACCCAAAATCTTGACAAACGCCAGGCGGTGCCCAAGGAAGGTAGAATCAAGTTAGACTCCAAATCGGGCCCTTTAGAATTTAAATGCAAAGAGGAACGAAAGTCTACTTGACTTTAGAAACAAAGAGATCTCAACCTCATATCCATTTACCACCTAGTAACAACCACACGCCATAAATATAATCTTGAAAAAGAAATAGTGAGCCATGCTCCTTAAAACACCACAATCCTTCAACTTATAACTTGTTGGCCCTTGACCAAGTTTTGGAGATCCTTAGTCATTTTGACCATTTTGGGACTTTGACAAGCTGGTCGAAGGTGGAGCACAAGTCAAAGAGGAGATCGTGGGATCTCGGCCCCTTGTTTAGGGATTTTTGGGTTTTGGGTTTATGTAACGAGTATGGGGATGTCGGCCCATGGGTTTACCCACGATTAGGCCCCTTTGTAATGTATAAATAGAAAAGCTAGGCAATGTAAGAAAGATTCAGTTGTAAGTCGATGAGCTAAGCTTGAATAGTATCTGGATTTATGTAATTAACTCTGTGCATAGTGTGTTGAGAACATGCAGAGATAAGTACAAGTAATTGTAAGAAAGGCTTTGTGCTATAACCTAGCTCGGGGAAGGAGGATCTGGCAAGGTGCACATAGATCTCATGTCCTCTGTGGAGTAGGATCTTGAGGCTCTGTGCATGTAAGAAGTTTGAAAGAAGATAATAAAGAAGAAGAAGAGTTGGTGGACGTAGCCCCAGGCTAGGGGTGAACCATTATATGGTTACTTTGTGCACTATGGTTGTGATGTTGTTCATATGATTTATGCTTTGTGCTTACCTCATGAATGTTTAGATACATCTGATATAGTAGCTTAGTGCATATTAATATGAATGAATGCTAGATCTCATCTACTTATATATGTTAAGTTCTTGAATGTTTTAGATCTCATTGAATATTGCGTTGCTCTATAATTAGGGTTTTATTTGCATTGTGAATAAGGGTTAAGTAATAATGAATGATAATTGCTAAGTGCTTTGCTAGGGCACTGTAATCATAGATCTGTGTCCCAGCTAGGTTGTAGACACTGGAGTCCTACAACCACCCCTGCCTCTACCTCGGGTGAAACTTCATCTGCTTCGCAAGTGTTGCTGAAAAGGCCAGTAGTTAGGGTTTTGTTGGTGCGTTGTTGAAGAGTTGAACCCCGGGTTTGCCCCTGTGCCAACAAATGGTTCCGTTGTCAAGACCTGAAACTATGATCGTTGGGAACTAAGGAAAAGAGAAAGCTCTGTGTGTAGATCTGTTGCCCTAGTGCACAGTATTCTACTTGACTTGTGAAGCTCTGTACTAAGAAAGGAAGCAAATCTAAAGAAAAGAGGTAATATCTTAAAGCTTTGTGCTCTGATAAAGGTAAGAACAGTGAAATTTTTTGATTAAAAATGTAAGATCTGAAAGCTTTGTGCTCTGCTAAAGTAAGATAAGTGGAAATTTTTGTTTCGAATGTATGGATCTAGGTATGTTTGATAAATTTTGTCCTAGTCTGAAAACTAGGGTACAGATAGAAGAAAGAAGATTTTATATGAGTATATTCAATAGAACTAATGAAAGATATATTATTCCTATGCATAGAAAGAATGTTTGGACTAAAAAATGGTTGCAAGACCCTAGAAAGAATTTTTTGTAGGTTAGCTACTATGATCCTAGTGCGAAGTACAAGAAAGGATGGGGATCATTTAAGAGAAAGAGAGGATTAACTCTTTGTTACAGTTGCAGAAGACCAGGACATCTTGCTAAGGAATGCCCTGGTAGAAACCCTATTTTTCTTTGTTGTAAATCTAGGGACCATGAAGTTCTGGATTGCCCTAGAATGATTTCTAAAGTTGAGAAGATGAATATGAGACAAGAAAACCCTAAGGAGGGCCAAGAAACTAAGACTATGACAGAACCCCAGAAAGAATCAGAGATTGTATTACTACAAATGAAAGAAACCATGAATGATCACAGAAACACTAATCTATTAGAAATCTTAAAAGAGAAAGAGTGCATAGAAGAAAGAATAGGAGACTTTGACATAGACTGTGTTCTGGACGAGGAAACATAGGTGAATATCATGACAGAAAGAACTTGGGAAATTTTGGGAAAGCCTTCTATGATTCCATCATTGGGAGGAATAGGATTATTTAGAGGAAAGCTAATAACCCTATGTGGAAGACTTACCGAAACATCTATGAGTGCTCATGGAACTTCGACAGAGGAAGAATTTGAGGTTGTTAAATTTATTGAGAACAATGCCCCATTTGTTATGTTACTAGGAAAAAAATGGATTGAGAAAGATCAGACCCGAAGAAAAGAAGAGGAAGCTCTAGAACAGAAAAAGAAAGAATTAAAATATTTCATGACTAGGAGAATAGCGCACTTGATCGAAGAAAAGGAGAACAGGTCGAAGTTGTTCAGAACCAGAGACTTGGAAGTTGAAATTGAAAGAACACAGGAAGACTTGAAACACCTGTCTGTATAAGAGAGTAGAGCACCTACCCTAGACAAAGAAGAAGTATTTCCCTTGAACCTTAGGAAAGATCATCAACGGCATGAAGTTACTATGCCAAGAGGAGATAAGAATCAGAGTGGAAAGAGGAATACCGAGACGCAGATCATAGGGAAGAAGGCTAGAAATCTTAGCAAGAAGAAAGCAAAGTTAGAGAAATTACAGGAAGTTCCAGATAAGACTTCACAGAAGGAAGGTCTCTGGAATTTGAACTTCGTTGGAATATCAGAGCAGCTCAGATTGGCACTTCGCCATGGCAGAGAAATATGACCGTTGGAGGCATTATGACCATTAGATCGACGCTCCCGAACGGTTAAAACAACAATTATGATCAGAAAGCTCACCATTGGACCGTTGGGACCGCGCCATAATGGACAAAACTGCATTGATGATGGATTTATTGTCCATTGGAGGAATCTGTTATGACACTATCTATTTATTCCATCGACTTTTGCACCGAGAACACTTTTGCAAATTGTATTCGAGCCTACAAGAAAATCCATTATTATCGCTCTATGTTTACTGCAACTTCGCCACCTATTCTATTGCATTGAGCGTTTGTTCATTGACCTGAGTTATCCGATCTCGAGCTTGCATGTTAGACGAACTCAACGCAGTATAAAATTCAGTAGAGGAAATGCCCGAGTGGAGAATAAATCAGTTCAAGATAAACAACCCAGACACAAACATATGCCTCTAAAACGTTTTTGCAGAGAGGAACGAGGGTTAATTTAACAATGAAGGGTACTCAAAACACAGAGAGACCATGTCTCTTTCCAACACCCATGAGTTCGATAACCTTTGATAGCAATTGACAGTGAATCCATACAACATACATTCGTCGTTATAGCAGAGATGAGAGCGGGTGTGAAAATTTTTTGTGAAAAGAAGGCTAGAACACAACTCGTATCCATTGATACATACACAAGCCTCTATTAAACATTTTGTGTCAACCAATATTGGACTGTGAAAAACTTTCAGTGAAATGACAGTGAAGAACAAGCCATCAAACAATAGCTCGGGCTTAGACAAAAGAACCACACCAACTGTCGACAGTTGCATTGCAACTTGGATAAGAACCATGACAAAGACCGAGAGGGAAAAAGAGTTGACAACCATTGATACACAGACTCGTGGTTAAAACCCCTTAACAATAAAACTCAGAGCCCATTGTACCACTTTTACCATTTTCCATAGAGAATTATCATAACAAATCAAGCCAACTAAGTCAATAACCAATGCGCAAACTTCTATAATCAATAACACTCATTTCTTCGCTTAAGGATACCAACATTTCACAGTAATCACAGAGAATCCAAAACTCAATATTGACACACAGTCGAAAAACTCAAGAAAACACAAAACCCAAGCAATCCTGAGCCATCATTTGATTCATAATATAGAGAGTCGATCATGGATGGAAAGCAAAGAGCCATACCTATGAGAAAATTGCGTAAATGAGGAGTTGGTCGAGTTTTCCCTTCCGAAACCTAAAACCACGGAGCTTCCACAACCAACCAGAGCAACAATGCAACTATACTAGCGTGACGGGCTCAAGGGAGGTTTGGAGTGACGTGCAGTAAATGCACGTTACTTCCTCACCTAGCCCCATTCAATTCCATTTATGAGCCAACCCACTAACATAACATCCACCATTAAAATCAAACCATAACCAATGCATAATTCAATGCCATATCCATCGTAAAGATCTGATACCATATCTATTGTATAGTGCGCCACCCGAGACATATAACTTATACGTTAACTTTATGTCATAACTTCAACAATAATAACATATTAACATTACCATATGTGCCTCCATATATAATCAAAGCGCATAGTATAACAGTGAGGTCCAACACTTGTATCCATTTATACATTCATTTGAAGTTTATATGTAGTCTTTTACCATGGCCTTAGGATTTATACATAGTTCCTTTCTTTTTGTTTTGAGCTAGCTCCCATTTAATTATCCTTTGCATAAATTGTATATGGGTCAGTAACCAATGTTATAACATAACATAGCATAGCACATGTAAACAATATGATTATCATAACCATACAACTTCTTGTATCCCAAGTAATTACTAGCAGCATTTAGCAATAATCCATCAACCACGCATTTATCACATCAAATGAAACCCAGACTACATCATCAATTGTATAGGACTGTGTAGGCAACATCATAACATCAGCAACATATAACTGTAACATGTCTATCTTTGCGCCCCTAGACTACAAGGGGGTCCCACGTACTGGTATTATACTATTATCATAATTAAATAATAGCGCTTTAGCAATCCTTTGCGAGCGGAATTCATCGTTGTGATTTTAATCGTCAACAAGGGTGAATATCATGGTTTATCAAAACCACAGGCTCAAGATGGTGATTCAGTGAAAAAGATGGATGGCCACCGAGACCCATCTGGATCACATGTGTATCTTAATGATATTTTTCAGATTTTGCTTTTATCCTTGCCTCTTATCTATGTACACACTTATGTATATTTTTTATTTATTTCTTTTGCACACTTACATATAATATATAAAATCAGCCTTGGTTCCTCATACATATTACATGTGGATCAAGTGATTGTTTTGATTTTAGGGCTATAAACCTCGGTTAACATTCCCAGATATCTTGCCTTAGCCTAGCAATATCTAAAAATGTTTGAGTAAGGTTCTTCATACCTTATCCTCAAGAGGGTTCAATGATACGGGTTCAGTGATGCATTAAAGAGCGATTACATAATAGGGTTCAATGATGTAGTAGAGAGTGATTAAGGAATTTGGGTTCAGTGATACAAAATAAGGTTCAATGATAGGGTTCAGCAACAAGGTTCAGTGATGCAACGGAGAACAATTATGGAAGTTGATATCCAGAGAGATAGATCTATGTAGAGAAATTAAAACTCATTGTCATTAAACCCACTCCATCCCCATCGAAATGCAGGGAGAGGAAGCGAAAAACTAGCCATGTTCGTTGGTATTCTAAATAATAAAGAAAAAGTCAATAAAAAGAAAAACCATGACACATTAGATTTTCAGTTTAATTTGATCCCTCATTTTGTAAAGAGAACGAAGAATATTCAGGCCTTGTTAAATCTTAACAATCCACATATTATTTATTATTTAAAAAACCAAAATTTTGGAACCCCAATTCTAATATATCAACGTAATAACAAAACAATTCTTAAGTCTAGTTGAAGCATTCTCTAGCACAACAAAGAGACATATCTTTATATTTTCGCTAACGATCTAAGTGAAATTAGATGGGTGAAAAAGAGCATACAAAGTCTTTTTTTTATTATTGTCCAAATATTATATAGAATTATTAATAATAAATATAACAAAATATCTTAGATCTAACCTTCCCAACACCCCCCAACTTCTAAGATCTTAATAAAAAAATATTGTAACCATAATTGTTTGCTTGCCACATGTCCTTTGCATAATCTTAAAATAAAATCCCAAGATCTTGATAAAAAAATATTGTATCCATAATTGTTTGCTTGCCACGTGTCCTCTGCATAACCTTATAGTCTGAAGAATAATTTGCCCAGGGCGTTCTCTTCCAAGTGCACATTCTATAACAAAACCGTTCTGCAACGAAGGCACAGTCCTGGCCACCGGATCCTCAGGGTTACCTATACAGGGGTGCCTTCCCTAGAGGGCCTAAACGCTGTGGAGACATGGCATTGTGGAACTCGACTCAAGTAACCTTCAAAAACATAAAAATAAAAAAAAATATTTAAAATTATATGTTTGTTATTATTTAATATGTTTTTTTAGCCTCTCGGAGATGGCAATGAAAGTAATCAGTCACATCAACTTTTTTTTTATAAATATTTTTGATAAATTGTGTTTATAAATCAATAAAATCAATAATTATGATATTTGTGGATTATTAATCATTAATAATTGACTTAGGGTAATTTTGTAATCTTTGATTTTTATTTTTTTCTCAATTATTATATAATTTTGGAAACTTTTTAATTTATGAGGGTGGGCATGGGGAATTATAGGAGAAATGTATTATACATTTCTCCTATAATTTTCCACCTATCTATTATACATTTTTCCTATAATTCTTCCATTTTCACCCTCACCTTCATTTATATAAAAAAAAAAAAAGGGGAAAGTAAGATAACAAATTATTAATTCATTTATATTAAATGATAAAAAAAAATTACATCAAAAATTGATTTTTACTTCATTCCCATAGGTGAAATGTATGTGTCTAATGAAGGACATTCTAATTCCAAAATCAAGTCAAGTTTCAACCAATGTTCTATCAAGAAACAATTTTTAGCTAGCTTACGGGCATCCAACAGGGGATTGATGATTTCTTAAAATGTATATTTTTTTTATCATTATAAAGGATAGGAGTTTTATATTTTGATATAACCCAAATAGTTCATAACAACTAGCTTTGGACAATATTTGATTTGGCTAAAAAGCCACCCAAGAATGCAAACGAATGAAGGAAAGCAAAGGTAGAAATCAGATATGAGAAAGAATAAATTGTATTCTACTGAGGAGAATGCAAATCATACAATGAAAATGAGATACTCATATAAGAGAGACGGGTGAGTATATATAGGATCTACCACCCAAGACATTGAAAATGAAAACAGTATGGAGCAAAGTGAAAAATTCCATAAGTACACTTAACCTACTGTGAAGAGAGCTAAATAAAATAACTAGTTAAGAAACAACTTGATAGCTAAAGAACCCTATTCACACTAACACTCCCCCTTAAGTGAAACTTAGGGGGAAATGTAAAAAAACATGTAAATATGGGTCCCAGCTATAAGGCCTGATGATGTACCCATGTACAAAATATCCCCTCAAACAGAAAAGGAAGGAGAAAACCAGTGGGAAAAAACTACCCCCCATGAGATGATGAATCAAGAAGGGCTAAGCAACCCCCCTAGAAGAAATGTCTCGCGCCCCCAAGAGAGACTGAAGATGGACACAGTTGATCTCAATGAAGGGTTTGGTGAATATGTCTACAATCTTCTTTGTTGTAGGAAAATAGTGCAAATAGATGACCTGCTCCTGAATTAGCTCCCTGAGAAAATGCATGTGGATCTTGATGTGTTTGGTCTGTTGATGATGAATTGGATTATTCGGGATCTAGATGGTGCTCTAGTTGTCACAGTAGATGATTGATGGCTTCTAAAAAGTGATGCCAAGTTCAGTGAGGATATTCTAAAGCCAAATAGCCTCAGTGATGACGTTAATAGCCCCTTGATATTCAACCTCAGTAGAAGAAAGAACAATGGCATGTTACTTCTTTCTATGCCAACAAATGGGATAGGAACCAAGGTGGAAATTATAGCCAAATGTAGACTTGTGATCATCAACATCACCAGCCCAATCCAAATCCATGTATCCAATAAAATATGAACTTGTGTTCGTTTCATAGTGGAATCCATACATGTGAGTGCCATGTATGTAGTGCAGAATACATTTGGCAGCCTTCCAATGAAGTTCATGTAGCTCTGTCATGAAGCAAGAAACAATGCCAATTGTAGATGAAGTGTCGGGGCAAGTGTGAATCAAGTAGACGAGGATTCCAACAAGCTAACGATACAAAGTGACATCAACTAGTGGTGTGAAACACTTCACCTCAAGCTTGACTATAGAAAGAAAGGGAGTTGATGTAGGCTTACAATCAACCATGTGAAAACGAGCCAAAAGATCAAAAGCATACTTGGGTTGTGCAAGAGAGATCCCAAAAGAGGAGAGAGTGGTCTCAATCCCAAGAAAATAGTGCAAGAGGCCCTAGTTAGTCATGGAAAACCTATAATGTTGTAGTGTAGCTAGAGAGGTAATGGAGGGGGCGAAGGACCCATAGTGATAATCGTGGAGGCCATTCAATATACAATGGACTTGGTCCACTATATTATTAAATAATTCCCACTATCGTAGTTAGATATATTAGTGTGAACACAATAAATCTAAGAGGACTTACTAGAAGATTATGCTTCTGAAAAGTTCCTCCTCTAGAATGTTCTTAGATGGTTGGTAGCACTATATAAATGGGTTCAAGAAATATAATGGGGAGTGAAGTTGAGAAGTATTGTATGTCGAGCATAGATCATTAGGAGGTTTCCGCCTCAAAGACACAAGTGAACAAGAGAGGATCTCTTCCATAATAGGATCCATTGTATGGTGTTTCCCTACCCTAAGGGTTTGATAATAACAAAGTGGGTTTTTTTCTATATTGTTCCATATATCTTGTGTGGTGATTGTATTCAGATATATTTGGTACTTGACAAATGCAAAGCAGTTTTGATGCTTCCAATGATGGATGAAGTGCTCACAGTGATAATCAAGTCATCAATGTAGATAAACAATAACATAAGAGCATCCTCATGTCTCAAGATGTATACATTTGGATATGAGTGGTATCTAGAGAACCCAAATGAGAGAAGAAAGGATTCCTTCTTGGAATACCAATCCCATGGGGTCTATTTGAGACCATAAAGAGAATTTTGTAATCTATAAACTAGTGAAGAATTCTAAAAAAAAACCTATGGATACTCCATGTAAATATCCTCATGTAGATCCTCGTGAAGAAATGAACTCTTCACATCCATTTGATGTACGCCTCAACCTTGAGTTGCAGCAATATCAAGTATCAGATGAATGGATTTCATTTTGGAAATAGGGGCAAAGGTCTTAGTGTATTCAACACCAGGAACCTGAGAAAAAACTTTAGCCACGAGTCATTCTATGAACTTGTCAATTGATCCATCTGCTACAAATTTGGTTCAATAGATCCACTTACACCGAATGAATTTTCGTCCCTTATGAAGTGGAACAAGATCCCAATTTTTTTTCCAAATCAGCGAGTTGTACTCTTCCTCCATTGTTGAATTCCACTTAGAAATATCTTGATGTTGTGATCGAGTCCTCCAAGTATTGGAATGATCCCCAACAAGAGTGCATCCAAACTCAAGTGTCTAATGAGCCCAATGAGGCATGGTAGGGGATGGGGGAGGATAATCCTTATCCTCAGAATCTAAACTCTGTGAAGAGGAGGATGAAACCTCATGATCAACTCTGGGAGTAGAGGCAGCTAAAAGAAAAACCTCTGAGTCACTATCTAAATCTGCTATGGAGGAAGGAATATGAGAGGATGAGCTAGGTGATCTTTCCTCAAATTGCACACTATGGTCACTGAAGATCTTATGTGTCTCAGGTTCCAAGAGTCAATATCCTTTGACACCATCGAGGTAACCAACAAAGATGTAGAACCAACTCTGAGGTTCTAAGTCCTTATGCTTCTCTGAAGGAATGTATGTCCAAGCTGGGGAGCCAAAAACTCTGAAGTGTCACACAATAGGTTTCCTGCCACACCAAGCTTCAAAGGGAGTGATCCCTTATGCAAATATCTATTTTGAAATTGAACTTGAGCAGCACAATTTATAGCTTCTTCCCAATACTCAGGTGCAAGGGGGGGTGTGTGGATCATGCAACCAACAATGTCTTTCAGGGGCCTATTTTTCCTCTTTGCAACATTGTTCTACTAAGGTGCATAGGCAATAGTATGCTAGAGATATATCCCTTCAAGCGTGTAAAATTGTTCAAAGTTGTGGTTCACATATTCTTTGTCATTTTCTATGCATAGAATTTTGATGCACTTCCCATGTTGTTTCTCGGTGTGAGCCTTGAACTCCTAGAATCTATCAAAAGATTCTCCTTTCTGCTAAAGAAAGTAGACCCAGGTGTATCTAAAAAATTCATCAATAAAAGTGAGCAAGTAGTGAGCCTTACTGAAAGACAAGGATGGAAATGGACCTGCCACGTCACCATGAACTAGCTCAAGGAATTCTAAATCCCAGGCCTTCCCTTTCTCGAACTTGTCCTCGGGATGCTTTCCCAAGGCACAACTCGTACAAACTCGATCTGAGAAATTGTTCCAAGAAAGGCCATATCCTATGTGCTAAGTCATTGAAGATAAAAAAAAAATTGAGATGTCCAAATAGTTCATGCCATAGCTTGCTCATAGAATCTGAATGGGTAAGCAAAGTAGTATAATGAGGATCATGAACTAAATGAGAGAAATTATACAAGTGAGACTCATGATCAGCCTTAGCAACTGTAAGAAGTGCATTGTCTTCAATATCCCTGATGATTATGGAATCTAGAGTGAACTCAAATTTTCTTCCATTTTGGGAAATATAATAGATGGAGAGAAGGTTGGTTGATAGATTAGGCACACATAGGACATCCTCAAAAGTACCAGTTACAACATCAATGTTATGACCCAATGGGGGCATATATGGGGTTAAATGTGTAAGATATGACATCAAGGGGGGGGAATATATGGGGCTAAATGTACATGTAATGTGTAAATATAGATGTAATAGGGTCAGCCTAATAGTAAAAGGGCTTCATGTGTAGGTGTGAAAAGGTATATAGAGAGATCATGTATTCATTATTGTAGAGGTGGAATTGTGATGTATGGATGTATTTGGTTATTTGGAAGAGATTATCATATTATTTAAGGGGTTATTGTGTAACTTATCTATATTGCAGTTGTGCCCCATGCTCACATGGTGTACATGGTGTGTACTTTTGTTCTGTTATGATATGATATTTTAAGCACTTGGATCATTACATTTGGTATTAGAGCATCAATCTTAGGGTTTTGATTCCTCAAACAAGTCGTCTTGGAATTTTCACTATAATTTTTTTTCGGGGCCACTTCAAAAAACAAAACTTGGAGGCCATTTAGAATACTTATCAAGGTACCTGTGATACGAAGTTCATCTTCTGGTTCATTGTACTTTCATAGATATACCCTATGGAAGATAGGGTTTTTGGTTAGCCCTATAACTAGTCTTAAACATGTGTTTCAGGTAAAACCATCATATATTCTCCATAGAGGATCCAAATTTAGTGAGACAAATTGCATTGGAAAGAGGCAAATCCATAGTATTTTGGGTGTGAATTTCAGAGTTTGGTATTGAATATTAGATGCATGGAATTTTGTACAAGTTTTTTCTCCCAGAAAGGCCAAAAATTAGTAAGGTTTGGGAAAGTTACCCTAACTTTCACTTGGCACACCCAATTTTGATCAGACCTATAGCATTGCAAAGAAGACATTTCATAGTAATAAAATTCATAATTTCAGACTCATAGGGGCCTAAATTTATGAAATACATCATAAGGTCAACTAGAAGGACATACTCCAAATCGGGGTTTTCAAAGGTGTGTTCACTTAAAACTATCATATTTTTTTATCGGTATGTTCGATTGAGGTGATTCAAAAGCCAATGGAACGAGAAAATACATAATGTTATATTTGAAAATTTATTATAAATAATTTATATAATTATCCTTAATATATTGAGGTTGTAATTTAAGGGTTGGGGTTAGACCTCACTTAAGAACCAATGGCAATACCTAAATTTATAGGTGATGAAGATAAAAATGAAATAAATCTTATGGAATGGTTGAGGATGGTAAAATAACATTGTAAGGATCATTTTCAAGCAAGCCTTAAGTTTTATGGTGAAGCTTATAAGTGGTGGAGAAGCCTTGATGAAGATACTAGACTCTACTCCACATGGGAAGTATTTGAAAAACTCTTCTCAGATAAATGGATTAGGGATACAAAAATGGAGGATTTGTATAGAATTCAAGATGAATTAAAAGAAGCAAAGGAAGATATTAATAAAAAGGTTTAGGAGCTATCTAATATGTGATCCCTTAATGAATCACTCATCAAGGAGGTTAAGAACTTAAAGCAAGAAAAAAGTAGTAAATCAAAGTTGGAAAAGGATTATTCAGGGGAAGATATGAAAAAGAAAGATGAAGAGATATGTAGATTACAAAATCATAATAAAAAACTATTGGATGAGGTTAAGAGATTGAAATAAGAAAAGAAGCATTGTCAAAATCAAGAAAAAGAAAGGATATTAGATGAATAAACTACCGAAAGACTTTAAGAGGAAATTTGCAAGAAGGTTGAGGAATCTGTAAGTATTGATGAAGTAAAATCAGAAATGCAATCCAGATTGAAGAAGGATGTCAGAATTTGATAAATGGGGTGACATTTTAGCTCCAAAAGGAGAAATAAGACAAGATTCAAGAAGAGAACAAGAAGATACTTGAAGAATTTGAACTCCATCTAGAGGATTTGCATGCCAAATATGATGGTATTATCTCCAAGGCTAGAACAATCAAAGAGAAATCAAGGAAGATAGAGGATTCCATTGTCTCTGAAAAGTATATAGATGAAATACACATGCAGAGTGAAGAAAAAACGTCAAAAGTGGAACCATATTGACACCCTCATTACCAGGAAACATTTCAAGGAAGATAAGAAGGTCGATATCAACATTATGAAGGAAGAAGATGGAATATTTGTCAATATTCATGGAACAAAGCATCACAAAACCACTCTTCAACAAGTTATTATCATAGACCAACAACCACTACAAATTGGAGAAGCTACAACAAAAATACATGGAATCAAAGGAAATAAAATTACACAATGACTAGAAACCAAGGATTAAAACAAAAAAGAATTGATTTTGGATGGATAGATCATCATAAATGTAATAAAGAAAGAATAAACATAATAAAATCATATTACTTGGTTTCATCACTTGTGAAGCCTTTAACTACAAATCTGTGAGTACAAATCTTTTTGAAGGAAGGTACTATGTTATAACCCAATAGGGGAATATATGGTGTTAAATGTGTAAGATATGACCCCAAGGGGGGGAATATATGGGGCTAAATGTGAATGTAATGTGTAAATATATATGTAATAGGTTTGACCTAATATGAAAAAGCATGATGTGTAGGTGTGAATAGGTATATAGAGAGACCATGTATTTATTATTGTAGAGGTGGAATTGTGATGTATGGATGTATTCGGTTATTTGGAGGAGGTTCTCCTATTATTTAATGGGTTATTTTGTAACTTATCTATCTTGGAGTTGTGATCCACACTCACATTATGTACAAGGTGTCTACTTTTGTTCTGTTATGGTATTTTAAGCACTTCTGCTCTGATACCAAATGTAATGATCCAAGTGCTTATAATATTATAATAGAACAGAAGTACACACCATGTACAGAATGTGAGCATGGAGCACAACTCCAAGATAGATAAGTTACACAATAACCCATTAAAGAATAGGAGAACCTCCTCCAAATATCCAAATACATCCATACATCACAATTCCACCTCTACAATAATGAATACATGATCTCTATATATACATATTCACACCTACACATGAGGCCCTTTTACTATTAGGTCGACCCTATTACATATATATTTACAAATTACATGTACATTTAGCCCCATATATCCCCCCCATTGGGATCATGTCCTACACATTTAATCCCATATATGCCTCCATTGGGTCATAAAAATCAACAAAACCTTTCCCGATGAGTTCTACAGGAAAGTCATCCCCAATGAGAATGTGGAGCACCAAACAAGGCTCCAACAAAGAAAATTATTCTCTGAAAGAACCCATGCGATGTGATGCACCCAAGACAATAATCCATCACTGAGAAGAATATGTAGGAGCAAAAAGTGCAGTTTCTTTCCATTTGCCCAATTTAGAAAAAGGAGTAGAGGATTGTTGTGAAGAAGGTAAATTAATGTTGTTATTTTTTAGAATATGCTTCATCTCATCAATCTGCTTCTTATGAAAAGAATGTTCCTCATGACCAACCTTATTGCAGTAACTATAGGTTGGACTATCCTTCTTCTAATAATTCCCTTTGAAGAAGAGGAGTTGGAGTCTTCTTTTGAGGAAAATGATGACTATGCCTGATCATTTTGTGACTTCTTCTTGGACTTCTTTTGTTTCTTGTCAAGTTTCCCTAACTCTTTATGTCCCTTCAACTAACCATCCAACAAATCCTAAGACTGAGATGCTTAATGAGGCCCATGAAAGAAGCTTCCTCTGCTCATGCATTAACATTTATGAAAAGGAAGAAAAATAAGGCATTGTAGATGAAAATCCCATAGTTAACCTATGAGTGTGAAAGCTAGAAACAAATGCAACATATTCAGGTCCAAGTTTAGAAAGATTAATTAAGACAAGTTGTATGTCATTTTTATCTATGCCAAATGATTTACATTAGGATACTAGGTCATTAACCTTTGTTACATAAACTTGGATGTTGTCAAAATGCTTAGAATCAAGAATCATTAGTTCATTGTCAAGTTGATATCCCCTAACTTCATCAATTGTCCTATAGAGAGTTTTTAATTTTTACCATGCATTAGGTGAATTTATACATCCATCAAGTTGAAACATTATATCAACAGAAACTAGACTCCTAAGACAACCAAGATCTTTTGCTGGTTCTATCATCCAAAGTACCTTTTTCTTATCATCTGTGGGTTCGGTTACCTTTTTTTCAATATAAGATGTATATTCATGTTGCATTGAGGAATTCCATGCATTTTCATGCCATTTGTTTTATTTGTATGGTGCCAACAATGAAAATTTAAGTTACCCATTTGTTAAGGACAAGAGAGCACGAGTAGGAAGAGATGCACAACCACAATAAGACCAAGAGATCCCCCCCAAATCACTCAATCAAATATCCCCACCCCCCCCACAAGAAAAATGATTTGTCACTTTATATTTAATGTGGTTACAATTGGCACTAGCAAAAAAACACTGAGTGGAATTGTGATGAACTCCCAGCCTAAAAACCCACATATGCAGAATTTTGAATAAAACTTTGCTTACAGCTCAACACTCGAGCTACTCTCAGATCTTGATTCGGTCCCAAAATACACTAACTATATAGAGGCTCTTAACTTAATCCCTCCTTGGATTGGCACTAAGGTCCTTGCTCAAAATCTCGATCATTTTTTTTCTAGGCTCATTCCCATATCCTCCATGCGACCATATGTTGTAATCAAGCACTTATTGGAATTAGCATGAACTCTAAAACCTCAGGTGTTATCTTTCCATACGACTATGTGCCATGACCAAGCACTTAACATCATTAGAGCTTGACTCTCCATAAACCATTGGACTTCTCTTGTATCAAATTCCAACGAGTTATAACACTCTGACAGCTTTAGACTCTAACGAGCCTCTACCACTCCGATGGTTGGAACCACACTGCACTTTTGGACTTGGATTAGCTTCCACTGGTCAGATTTCTATCAAGACGCAACACTCTGATGGATATGAACTTTGATATTTCAAGATCCTATGAACTGTATCACTTTCACAATTCTACATCGTCGAGCTTTTTAAAGGGCTTATCTCCACCATTGATCTGGATAAGGTTTATACCTCAGTTCTATTGGACTATTGGGCTTTGATCTAATGGATCAATCTCCACCTCTAGTATCTCGTGATCAATGATCACAATCTACTATTGTTAATCCACTGTGACCCTGGTATCGATGATCAAATTCCATGTGTCTCCTTCCTGAACGGTTTTCCTAACTCACTCCAAGTAGATGTCCATCGTTGATTTAGAAACTCTGAGTCATTCAACTCCGACAAGATGTGGCCACTTCGATAGCTTGCTCCAATATAACATTTCCACATGTTATTCCCATATATGTTGATCTAGATCGCTATGAATATATCTGCACCATTGTTCAGGTTCTTTCTTTCACTAAACCTTCTGACCACCAATTACTACGATAGTCCTCAAACTATTCACCTCCACCATTGATATTCTCCTCTGATCAATATTTGTCGTTGATTGGACTATTTTTCATCGAGGTTTTCCTCCAGCTATGAATTTTGATGGTCATTGGACTACTTCCCCCTCAAAGTATCAAACTCTAATCGAAGACTTTCCTTCTGTTGTCGATCTAGATGAATCTCCACTCCAGATCTAATATCAGGAATTCAACTTTAAAACCTCAACAAATTCTCGGTCTGATGAAATCAACGATCATGATTAGTTGTTTATCTTGATCCAACGGTTACTATTTCTCCTCTCCTACAAAGGGATTTGATCTATGTTCTTGAGCTATTCAACCCTATGCACACATAGTAGAATTCAAATCTTATTCAACCACGATTCTAAATGAATTCTCCTGTCACTCAGCCCCAATCTACCTTAA
>ML782181.1:869095-887707 GCA_009831015.1 Picea engelmannii
TTCTAGATCTCAACAACAACTTACCCTTGATTTAGGGCTAGGAATCCACAAAAGAGGGTGTATCTCACTATCCACTCACAACTCGAATAATCCCACAACCCACTAGTATTCTCCTACAACTATCCCAAATTTCCTTCAGCTCTCTTCCTCTCGAACTTCCCAAACCAAGGAATGTAACCCTTTATTTCTCTCAGTCCCTCGGGTATCCCATTCATTTATCAGGGTCTCTCTGGTGCAAGTAACTAGGAATATCATTATTGGGAACTCAAGGGAAGCTCACTACCAGGGAAACAATAACAACAAACATGTTGTTGCAGTACAACTCTCACATGAGTTCACTCTTCAAGCTTCACAACCTGGTTCTTCTGCAAGCCTCACAACTTGCTTCTTCAGTCTTTAGCTCCAAAAATGCTCCAGAATTCATGCTCCATTGTTGCTCCAAATCTAGTGCACTCTCCTCTTCTGTTGTCTCTCCCTTCCCATGCAAAAAATTGATTGTCTAAAATTTTCCCCTTTGCCATACAAATTTCCTCTCCTTTTGTTGTTCTTCTTGACTCATACTCATCCCAAAACTGATCTTACTTCATCCTATTGGTCCCAATAACTATGGGATGTGACTCCTCACACCCACCCTCTTACATGTATTCAATGATTGGCTTTGGGAACACTCAATAGAAAAAATAGAATTTTCACTCAAAACATTAAAATCAGGAAAAAGGATTTGGGAATTAAACTCGTGAATAAAAATCCCCTTTTTAGACCCCTTCTCTCTTGTGGATTGCTCATCCCCCATATTTTTCCATGTCCCCCAACAACTAACATCACATTTGATTTATTAAATTCAGATATACAATTCGCATATTACATTTCTTGGCCACAACCACACATCATATCTACATTATGCATTAATTAAAATTGGGGTTCTAGCGGGGAAATTACAATTATCCTCCCCTACAATTGTGCACCATATTCGTTGCAAACAACTATGTCGATATACATGTAAAAAAATTACATCACAATACTTAGAAAAATAAAATTCTACAATTCCATAACTCCAATAGCAATTCCAACCACAATATCATATTCCTCTCAACCTGCTGACCCAAGGAATGTACCCCCTTCACTGTTCTTAGCCCATCGGATTAACCATTCTTTTATCATGGCTCCTAGCACATTTTGGCTAGGAAAACTATGAAATGTGTTTTCAGAACCCTAACTGCCCAAAATGGAGTTTGGCATTCTTATATTCTATTTTCTTCAAAATTGACAAAAAATTGCAGGTACTCCTCTCGCATGGTTTCCTCATGCTCCCATGTAATGTCTTCAAGACCATAGTAGGTCCACTAGACCTTTACAAGGCCTATAGTTATTTTCCTAATAACTTTGACCTTCTGGTCTAGGATGTGCATTGGTTCCACCTAAAAGTCTCCTTCGTGTACCACCTGAATCACAATACAATCAATTATGTGGTTAGGGTAAAGCACATATTTCTTTAATAAGGGAAAATGAAATACATTATGCATTATAATGGATGTAGGCAATGCTAGCATGTATGCAACTAGGCCTATATTTTCTATTACTTCAAAAGGCCCACAATATCTTGTTGCCAACTTTGGGAAACTTCCTAATCTTAGTGAGTTTCTTTTCACCTCCACTTTCAAGAACACAAGTTCACCCACTTTAAAATATATGAAAGTCATGTTCTTGTATGCATAACTATTTTTCATGTCCTGTGAAGATTTTAAATTTTGTCTAATATTTATCATCTTATATTCCATTTCTTTTAGCAAATATATCCCAATAACAACTCTATATGTTGGGTTATCCACTCTCATTGGTGTGTTACACTTCGTGCCATACAAGGCTTCGAACGGGCTCATTTTTAATGATGTCTAGTACCCATTATTATAAGTGAATTCAACTAAATGGATATATTCATCCCACTTGGATGGTTGATCCAGCACATACATTCTGAGCATGTCCTCAATTATCCTATTGGTCCTCTCTATTTTCCCATCAAAATATGGGTGATACGTTGTACTGAGATTTAATTTTGTCTCGAAGCCTTTGAACAATCCTCTCTAGAAATTAGATGTAAACTTGGGATCTCTATCTGAAACTATTTCCTTGGGAACTCCATGTATCCTGACAACTTCTTTCATGTAGATTTATGCAATATCATTTTCCTTGTGAGTAGTCTTCACTAGAACAAAATGTGCATCCTTAGTCAATTTATCCACCACTACCATGATGGGATCATGTTGCTTCACTTTCCTGGGTAGCTTAGTAATAAAATCAACTATAACTACTTCCCACTTCCATTTCGGAATGGGAAATGGCTATAATGTCCCAGCTGGATGTCTATGCTCATCCTTTACCTTCTAGAATTCTAGGCACTTGTCTATGTAATCAACCACTTCTTTCTTCATTCCAGGCCAAAAGTATTAGCTCCTCACAGTTGCAATTGACTTCCAGTATCCTAGTTGTCCAGCATATGGAACATTATGCATTTATCTTAACACTATATTTTTTATCTCTCTATAGTTTGGCACATATATTGTGTCTCTGTACATGAGGACTCCATCCTCTTGTAGTTCATAATATTTAAATTTATGTTGTAAATTATTTTGTTGTAATGTTTCTTTTATTTACAAATAGTGTTGATTTGAATTTGTAGCCTCTAAAATTATATCTTTCAAATCAGTCCTATACATGTTAATGGTTTTAGCATGCATCTCCTATGCTCTTCTGTTGAGTGCATCAGCCACCTAATTTTATTTTCCTTTGATATGCTTAATTTCAAAGTCATATTCACTAAGAAATTTGAGCCATCTAGTTTTCCTATAATTTAATGTTGGTTTTCCAAACAAATGTTTCAAACCACAATGGTTTGTACTTAGCTCAAATTTTCTCCACATCAGGTAGTGTCTCCACATCTTTATTGCATGAATAATGGATCCTAATTCTAAGTCATGTGTAGCATAATTCCTCTCATCTCTTTCAATTTTATTGACTTGTGGCACATCACATGATCCTTTTGTGTCAGAAATCCATCGATCCCTTCCTTGCACACATCAATGCACACAAAAAAATATTCATCGAGGTCTGCAATCATCAATATTGGTGCACTTGTCAAAATGTCCTTCGACTACTAAAAACTATCTTCACATTTGGAAGTCCATTCAAATTTCACTCCCTTCTTTTGCAAATAAGTTATTGGGATTTCAATCTTTGAAAAACCTTTTATGAATCTTCGGTAATATCCTGCAAGACCCATGAATGATTTGACCTCTATGACATTTCTTGGCACTGGCCATCCTCTAATGGCCTCTATCTTATCAAGATCAACTATTATCCCACGTGTTGAAATAATATGGTCTAAGTAATAAATCTTGTTTTGATAGAAGATGCACTTACTTAGCTTGGCATATGACTTATGCTCTCTCAAAACTTTTAGCATTATTCTTAAATGTTGCTCATGTTCATCCTTTATCTTTTAGTGGATGAGTATATCATCCATGGATACAATTACAAACTTGTTTAGGTATTTCCTAAACACTCCATTCATCATGGAAATGAAAACAACAGGTACATTTGATAGCCCAAATGGTGCTACTCTAAATTCATAATGCATGTATCTTGTCTAAAATGTTGTATTGCTAATATATTCTTCCTTTATTCTCACTTGATGATAACCCAATCTCAAGTCAATCTTGGAAAAGATTCTTTCACATTTTAGCTGATCAGATAGATCATCAATCTTTGTCAAGGGGTATTTTTTCTTTATGGTGACCCTATTCAGCTATTTGAAATCAATACATATCCTTAAGGTTCCATCTTTATTATTCACAAAAAGCATTGGGGCACCCCTTCTTTAATAATTCCTCAAGTTGCATTTGCAACTCCTTCAACTATGGTGTGCCCATTCTTCAACTCTATTCCTGGCACCAAATCAATGTCTCTCTTTGGTGGCAGTCCTGGGATATCCCCAAAAACATATCCAAAATCATTCAAGATTAGATGGTATTCAATACTTGGCATTTTATCTTTGGTTTCCTCTTCCATATGGACTGCAAAAATCTATCATTCCTTCCTGAAACTCTTTTTCAACTGCATAGTTGAAACTTCTCTAATAGCTACATCCCTTGGAATGACTTTAACCTTGCCTTGTTGCCCCTCTTCATCAAGACAAGTGATTGTTTTGTTGTAACATTCTAGGACAACATGGTGTTTTTCCAACCAATATATACCAATTAGACAATCATATGAGCCTAATGGTATGATGTTCAAATCTACCTCTGTGCTAAGTCCATTCATGTTTATTGGACAATCTTTGACTAGCTCATTGATTTTCCTCTTATCCCTTGTGGCTAATTGAACTAACCAAGATTTATTATGCTTAATCCTTTATAAGTGAAATATTTCAACAATTTTAGAGTTTATGTAACTATAGATAGCTCCATAATCAATTAAAATTGTTGTGGGTTGCTTTTCAATCTTACCTTCCACTTCAATCATGGGGGACTGATATTCTACTTGCTTCTTGTCCAAGGCTACATAAATCCTTGGCATGTTTCCTCCAATGTATTCCACTTTTTTAGTCTCTTGAATATTATGGATAATACTCATTCTTTCACCTTTGTGAGGGAAATCCCTGTATAAGTGATCTCCCTCACATCCCCAACACTTCATGGGTTGTTTCCTTGGCCCTTTCCCAAAATAATATTCCATTCTTGGCTCATTCTGGGATGACTGGAATTGTTGATTTTTGTGTGAGTTGTTCCTTTGAAACGATGTCTTAAAACATTTCTACCTTTGTTCCTTCTTACCATTCATCTTGTTATTCCATTCTTTTTGGAAGACTAGCCTCCCTCTTCTCTTCTCATAAAAGTGTTTTTCTCTTCTTATAGCCTCCTCCAAAGTCATGGGGTTATCATAGTGTATCTTTTCAATGTATAAGGAAGGTAACCTGCTCAAGAATATTTGGATTTTGACTTTCTCACCCTTTATGAAGACAACATACTTCAACATCTCAAAGAACCTCTTCTCATATTCATCCATTTTCATGCTTCCTAGCTTGATTTCAAATAAATATTTCATCTTCCTTTCATAGTAATGCTCTGACAAATATTTTTCCTGGAAATCTCTTTTGAATTGTCTCCACGAGACCTTCTCATCAAGGTTTTTGGCTTCCTTAAGTTGATCCCACCTTATGGTTTCCTTTCATTGCATGTGGTAGGTTGGAATTATGGTTTCTACCCTCGAGGGGTAGTCAAGCAACTAGAAATACTTCTTCATTTCCAATATCCATGCTTTATCCTCTTCTCCCTTTCTATGCTCTTCATTAAAAGTTGGTGGATTTTCCTAACTTCACCTTGTAAAATGTCTGACTCTAGTCTTCTCCTCTTCCTTCTGACATGAGACACACTTTGGCTTCCCCTTGTACCTGAACATGCACAAGCTCTTCTATTTGATTTCTCTAGGAAGTGATGATGTCTACTTACACTCCTTGATTTCATATGATCATCCCTTCTAACATGGTATATTGATGATGCCACTTGTCTAGCACTAGCTTCTTGCTTTATGCGAGAATATTTATTGGCTTGCCTCTGTAGCATATCCAAAGTCTAAAGTATCTCTTCCTAATATTTCATCATCCTTTCATTATCCACCCTATAGCTCTACACTTCCATATGTAGGTGTAATATCCCAAGGCCAAGCCCTGATTGTAATCATGAATTGTAACATGTTTTGTAGGATGGTGAGCCAATTTTTATAAGCTAGGAAGCTTATGTGCTTATTAGGTAGGAGATCCTAGATGTTAAAGGATAGGAGCTTGTTTTGTACATGTAAATATCCATATTATTAATATAAACAACATCATTGTGTGTAGACCAACCACAAAGAAAGAGTATGGGGGAATAAGCTCTACTGGGTAGAGAAAGGGATGGGGCTATGAGTCTAGGAAAGAAGGGTTAAGCTTAAGAGCCTAATAGAATAATATATTATTATTCTAAAAGTTGTAAAGAGGATATTAATTTATCATAAGTTCCTTTAGGGAGAGGAACAAGTTCCAAGTGGGGGGAACGTGCTCCTGGAGAGCCAACTGTCATCCAAAACGCATGCATATTTATGGGGGGGCGTTCTCACCATTCTTACCATTCTGACAATTCTCACAATTCTCACCATTCGGACCTTGGTGACCATTTGTTGGGGGGGATTCACTCATGCACGGAGAAATCACGCAGTCATTCATTTTCTGCCATTGTAGAATTCCCGAAACACCCTGAACCTATGCAACAAGCCCAAAATAATATCGTACTCAACCTATACCCTGTGGGTAGCATGTGTTTCATTGGTTCCCCATGTCGATTTCTGTTGTTTCCATCACCATGCATGTGTGTTGAGGAGCAGGAGCAAAGAAGCAGGTTGTCAGGCCTATGAGAAACTCTCTCCAAGTGAGAGAGTTTGATGAGGAAGTGAGTTCTCCTGGAGGGATTCCAGTAGCAGCTACAGAGCTCTAAGAATTCCTAATCCGGCCTGTTGTTGAAGCCCCAAAAAAGGAGGTGTAGCAGCTGATGGACTATGTGACAATGAAGGTGTACACTCCTGGGGTGGGACATGCATGTGGGGAATGAGAGTTTGTGAGTTGTGGGAGTAAGTGGATCATTGGAGGAAATCCTTCATGTTGTATTGTGCAACTTCATGTTGTCCCTACCTAGCCTAAGAATTCCTTGTCCGGTGGAGTTTAGTCCCAGCTTAGGGGTGACCCACTATTGAGAGTGATGAGCAGTGTGGTCTATGGCTGGGAGGTTCTTGGAAGGTCTGTACGCATTTGGGGTACTTCAATTAAAAGATAAGTACCCATTTATCTGTTCATTTACATGATGTGTATTTGTACATTCTATATTGATGAGTATTGCTTGTATATGTTGTTATATTTATGGGTTTTTCCTGTGATTACTGCATGCATTATTTTACTATTATTTCCGCATTAATCTGTGTATTAGCAAAATATGTTGTTTGTTTATGTTTATATTTATATGCAAATGATAATTTTTATTTCTATGAGGTAGCATGGCTTGCCTTTTGGTGGACGGGGATGTTACAAAAATGGTATCAGAGTAAGAGATGTTTACGGAGTGATGTTGCCCAACCAGTTGGGGGATGGGGACGTTACAAATTGGTATCAAAGCCATGGTTTCAACACTGAGCCTGGATGGGCCGGATAGGTGGTTAATGAAGAAAAGGTTTCAGAGTGAATTGTTGTCGAGATGAACAAAATTTGAAGTTCAGAGCATTCCTAAGTGCCAGGAAGGCACCGTGTGAACACTTGGACTGTGTTCAAAAGCTTAGGAAGTATAGTGGTTCAAGAAAACCTACATAGGAAGGATACCCCCACAACCATGGTATTGGGCCACAAAGTTTATAATTTGTACTATGGGATCTGTTCGGGAGAAGTAATATCCTTCACAACCATCAGATCTGGGAAAAGGAGCATGGTGGTTAAGCACCAAATTCCTTCGAGACTTCAGTGCTCCGACTGTTTGAAGTTACTTGTCATAAAAGGGAGCAAAATGGTCAAAGATCTGAAGTCCCAGAGTGGATCTACACCATAGATCCAGGGAAAAGTGCTAGACCGTTGGATCGGCCGAAGACAGATCAGAGATGTTGGATTGGTCAAAGACAGATTAGAGACGTTAGATCGAGTCAAGAGAAAGACATAAGGCATAGCAATGAAGAACAAATCTCATCCATCAGATATTTGCGCAAGTGATTGTGAGTCGTAGATCTCACAACAGTTTGGAAGTTCAGCACTTTGGGAGAAATGAAGTGTGCTAGAGTGAAAACTTTCAAAGTCCCAAAGTCCGTAGTTAATATGGATTGCTCATTAAAGGAGGCACATGTTGGCAGATCAACATATTCGGAAGTTCAGCATTCGAGAGAAAATAGGTGTGCTAAGGTGAAAAATTCCTGAAGTCCCAAATTCTGGAGTTAATCCAGACCATTCATAAAAAGGGACATGTGTGGACAGATCGTCTTGTTCAGGAATTTGACATTCAGGAGAAACAAGGTGTGAATAGAGAAAAAACTCCCGAATTCCTAAAGTCCAGAGCTAATCTGGACCATTCATCAAAAGGGACATGTGTCAGTAGATTGGATAGTTCAGGAATTCGATGTTCGGGAGTAATAAGGTGTGATAGAGTGAAAACTCCCGAAGTCTGAAGTTCATCCGAACCGTTCATTAAAGGAGACATGTGTCAGAAGATCATGTTATTCAGAGTTCAACGTTCAGGAGAATTGGAGTGTGCTAGTGGGGAATCTCCCGAAGCCTTGAAGCCCGAAGTCCTGAAGTTGAAGAGTCGAAGTGGCGTGGCATGATGAAATCACTTGTGGTGATGTGGACCTTTCCTAGAAATTTCACTTGCGACACCCGTAATTGTTGACAGTTGTACTATGTGGACCCTAGAAGGTAAATAAGTTTGGGAGTTCGGAGTTCGAGAAATTTAAGGAATGCAAATGTAAAATCTCTCGAAGCTTGAAGTCCCGAAGTCCCGAAGTGACATGGTTTGCTGACGTCACATGGGATGATGTGGACACATGGGATGTGTGCTACGTGTCAGTGAGTTAAGAACCTTTGGAAGATTCAAATGCTAGTTAGAATGTGACACATGTCACCCATTTGATAGGGCCACATGTCCACTTCTAGTATTTCGCCACATGGAACTCCTCTCAAGCATGGATAGTGGGGCCCCTGATGGATATATAAAGTAGTTAAAACCTTGGTGAATTATTTAAATATATTGAGCCCACAGTAACTCAGTCACAGTGGATGCATGGCACTAGATCCTGTAGTCTAAAGATTGGGCACTACGGAGAAATTGTGTTCAAGTGGAAATACTCCCAAAGGCCTGATGGTAGGAGTCTACCTTGATCGTTGATCATGGAGGACACTTGGAAAAATATTCTACAGTCTAGAGACTTGGTACTCTGGAGGAAAGGTGTTATAGTTAGCATTGAGTCGAGAACTCCCGAAGACCGGAGTTAATCTCAATTGTTGGTCCCAAAGGACGCATGGCTTTAGATTCCAAGGTCCGGAGACTTGGTACTCCAGAGGTATTTTTTTGCACTTTCTTGATTCAAGAACTCCTGGAGTCCCAGAGTTAATCTCGACCGTTGATCGGGAGAGGGTACATGGCAATAGATGCAGCAGTCCGGTAATTCGACACTCTAGAAGAAAGGAGAGTATGGATAGTTCGAAACTCTCGAAGCCGGAGTCCTGAAGTTGATCATGGCCATTGGTTAACAAGAAGGCATGGACCATTGATGTGTTGTTTGTGAATTCATCAGTCCGGCACTCCGACAGATCTATGCAACAATACTTCAAAAATTCACAAATTTAAAGCTCCATAGTAAATCTCAGTCGTCATTTGTTGAGGAGCCATGGACTATAGATCCACCCCACTCTGTGTGTTCACCATCTCAACATTCAAAAGAAATGAGAGAATAAGGTGTGAAATTCCCCAAAGCCAGAAGTTTTGAAGCGTCGAAGTTTCGGATAAGAGCCTATCAACTTAGCACTTGGTCAAAGGTTGTAGTCACATGATTTGGGGACTGAAGAAAAAGGGGTCTAGCACCTGAATTCTTGTTTTAAGAATAGAAAAAGGCTTAGAGAAGGAATCATGGTGATTCTTGATTGAGTAGACTGCATCGAAAGAAGTAAGAAAAGTATGTGCAGAGGAAGCACATATAGATTCATTGAAAACCCTGTAAGCTCTAACAGGTGTGCATAGAGCCAGTACAAGGAGTACATAGAGTGCCAAGAGGGAAAAAGAATAATTTGATGGAGCGATGGGATGAGACCCTTTGGAATTCAGAGCAGGTTGAAAGCTCAGGAGGGAGGAGATACTACAACTGTCATTTTGGCTGTGAGATTTGATCTGGATCGTCAAATATCTACGTCCAGACAAGGAGGATTGCACAGAGGAAGAAGACAGATCCCATTCATTGTATCTGAGCACGAAGGATAGAGAGTCTTCAGATACAGGTAAGTTTCATGAAGTTTAATTCCCGAAGTCCTTTAGACTTCGTGAAATTCAGGCATTTTTGTGCACAGGAGAGTGAAATCGTCGAAGTTTCGAAGTGGATCAAAACCACCCATTATCAGAAGGGACAAGTGGTAATAGATATGAAACTTAGGAGTAGCAACACTCCAGGAGTTTTCAGTGGGGAAGCATGCAAGATTGTCGAAGATCTGAAGACCAAAGTAGATCATGACCGTTGACACCCGGAAGTATGTGTCAACAGATCATGAAATTTGGAGTAGCAGCACTTCGAGAGTTTTCAATCAAGGAGTGTAAAAAACTCCTGAAGGCTCAAAGTGTAGAAGTAAATCCTAGTCATTGGCATAGGAGGACACGTGACAGTTGATCGTTAACTCTGGATGATTTGAAGTGTGGTACTTCAAAAATTCTAAAGCCCAGAATAGCGGAGAAGATCTCAGTCGTCCATCGTTTGGAGACACATGGTAGAAGATCCTTCATTTCAGAGGAAGCTAGTGCAAAAGGGTGGAGAAATTCTGAAGTATTTGATAGTTGAAGCAGATATGGGCCATTGATCCTATAGGGACAGGTGTCACCAAATCCTGCACTCCAGAGAAGGAACGCTTTAGAGGAAGATGGAGTTGGGCGGATCAAGAACTCCTAAAGGCTGGAGAGTCAAAGTTCATCTGTGACGTTTGTTAACATAGGACAAGTATCATCATATCCTTCACTTCGAAGGATAGCCACTTTAGAGGAATGTGGGGTCGCACGGGTTGAGAACTCCCAAAGGCCGAAGCATTAGAGTGCATCGTGACTGTGGACAGTCATGGACGCGTGTCAAAAGATCTGACACTCCGTAGATTTGTCACTCTGGAGGTTTGTGGCATTGAAGACTTTGGAAATCCTAAAGAACAGAGTCTCGAATCTATTTGTGATCATTGATTTGGATACAGAGAGGGGATCGTTGATCCCTCCCACGTCAATTGTGAACTTCGCGAGTTCGAAGTTCGGGAGATTGGCATTGTGGTGAGATGAAAACACCTGAAGCCCGAAACTATGAAGCGTGGAGTAAGCACCTGGTCATATCCGTGGTCATATTCTATCACTGCTGAAGGAAAAAGGGCTAGGGCCTGAAAGTTGATTTTGGAAGCACGGGAATCTTAGAGAAGTGCCCAAAAGGTTAGGTGAGTTCGGACCTACACCAAGTGGAGTGAGAAGTCCCGAAATTCCTCGGATATCATCAGATTGGCCCTTAACTTGGCACAGGGTCCCTTAAAGGATTTTTTGGGTCTTGAAAATATCCCCAATCTCTATTTCAAGCATGAGGAAGGAAATAAAAGCATGTGGATAAGGTTTTGGGGCTCAACAGGAGCCTAAGAGCCAATTCGAATCCATCAAATTGAACGATCCTAGACCGGGAGATTGCATAGCCTAGGAGAAAGAGGGAGTTTGAATCAGAAGCGTACCAAGGACCTATGCATCCTGGACAACAAGCAAGCAGATTTTCATTCACACATGATTAAAGTAGAAGGGGGGTATAATTGGTACAGATTGGTTGGACCAACACCATGTTGTTTTAGATTGTCATAACAAGGCATTCACTTTCCTGGATAAAGAAGGAATTTGAGAACAGTGCAAGGAATTCCCAAGGTTGTAGCTATCAGAGAAACTTCAGCAATGCAACTGAATAAATGTTTCAAAAATAAAAAATGGATGTCAAATAATTCTATGCAGTTAGCAAAGGGAGCATATGTGCATCCTTAAAGTATGACTAGATATTGGCTATGCAAATCAATTTTGAAACTAGTAGTCAAAGAGAAGAGAAGGTACAAGAAACCTCAAGTAATAAGGTAGTCAATCAAAAAAGGATGAAGTAGTTCATTTCGAAAAATTAAATGGATGTTGAAGAATCCAGAGTCTGTAAAACAGCTTGGTTTGGAATTTTAATTCATCCAAGTATGAGTTGCAATAGTTGTATCTAGGAAATTAAGGAAAGTTGAAGGTTAATATCAGCTTAGTATGTGACTGGAAATGTGAAGGCAACCATGATTGATTGGCTAGAAAGTGCTCAAGTCAGAACTAATCATGTATAATGACTACAATGAGAGCACAAGAAGATTCAAGAATCTAGTAAGAATTGAAGACTTATGGGATCAACAAGGAAAAGTTGTACATGGAGAAAGAAGTTGTTGCAATTTCTATGGTAGCAAGTATGTTATGGCTTGTTGGTACAACCAAAGGAAAGAATTCTTGCATGTTGCAAGTGTTGTTGATGATGTTGTTGCATATGGAAGGAAGCAACAAAAAGTTGAAGTGTTGGTTATAATTTTGATAATAGAAGCATGAAAGCTTCTACTATCATCAGCTAGTCATGTAACAACAAATTCATTTAATGGCAGCTATGCAGGTAAGTATTCTCTTTTGAAATTGTGTTGCATAATTTCCAAAGGGAAATTCAGGTAAGGATCTTCCCTGATTGAATTTTTATGATACATAGGATGGTGTTATTTGAATGCATTAACATGAATAAGATACCGCTAGAGGTGGTAAAGGCCAGAGGCCTGTTATAGTTATCAAAACTTTTATCTTTTGAATGCACACACTGACATAGAAGAATTTCATGTTAATTTGGTTATGGGGTAATAACTAGAGAAATAAAAGATAAGAACTTGTTATAGGAATGAATGCCAGTAAAGCTAGTCATGTATGACACCATGACATGGTTGGATATGGAAAGGTTATGAACCACACATGTACCAAAAGCTTCCTACCTTTAAATAAAACTTGGACTAGAACCTTTTTGCTAATAGTAATGAACACCACAGAATTATATTCTTGGTGTAGTGTTCAGGTCGAAAAGGAAGGCATCCAATTAATTGAGAAGACAATAAGAAGTGTGTGGAGAATGTGTCAAAACATTGGCCAGAATTCCAACTTATGGATGGTGAGATACATGACTGAGATAAAGAGAATTATGTAATTCAATGCAAGGTGCATTGAATAAATATGCATTTAGAATTTCACTTATGCATAGTAAGTGATAGAATTGTATACTTAAATGCAATTGTTGAATGTGTTTTGTAAGTACATGAATATATATTATTGCATGGAAATAATTGTTACTAACAGCTGAAATGTTGTTAACTTGTGAAGTTAAGGACATTTCAGGAGTTGTTAGACATTGCAATAGAAAAGTTGCAATTCAAGTAATCACTTAAGCATTGACTACAAAAAAAATTATTGTTCAAAAAAAGAATTCATGAACTTACAGATATTAATTATGAACATGCATATGCATAGAATGATGAGTCATTCTATTTTGTTAAATTGTTTGGTAATTATGATTGAATTGCTAGGTGCAGGAAATTATATTATCACTGCATAAGGTTGTATACATATTTCAATTGCATTATGATGTACAAGAAATACTGACAATTTGTTGGATGTATGTCAGATGAAGCATTCCTAATATGACAACATCCAAGAAGAATTATGAAATAGAATTTCATGTTTTGGGGAAAATTTGAATTTCCTTTGAACTAAGTTTGAGTTCCTAAATGAATTATTTTATGTTCTCTCATGATAACTACATGTTTGTGATGCAGATGAGATGACATTGATTAAAGTTGGAATGCTAGAAGAAGAACTATTGTTAGAGACACTAAAGCCCTTTAATGGAGAACCTTGATGAGAGGAAACTTGTAAATGCTTATGGCATGGTAGTTTCCATAAGGAGGGTGTTTCAAGTGGTGAAGTGAGCTAAATTATTCCTGAAGAAACTCTATGGAGTAGAGAAAATGACTTCCAGTTGTAGCATGCATACCAGAATTGTTGCTTGAAAGCAGAGCACCGGGTGATTAACAAGTTCCAACAGCAAAAGCTTGGAGCTTTTTGAAGAATTTTGTATTATACATGATATATAATGCACTGAGGACAATGAATAGATAAAGGGAGGGGATTGTAATATCCCAAGGCCGAGCCCCGGTTTTAATCATGAATTGTAACATGTTTTGTAGGCTAGTGAGCCAAGTGTTATAAGCTAGGAGGACTATGTGCTTATTAGGCAAGAGAGCCTAGATGTTATAGGCTAGGAGCCTGTTTTGTACATGTAAATATTCATATTATTAATATAAACAACATCACTGCGTGTAGATCGACCACAAAGAAAGAGTATGGGGGACTAAGCTCCACTGGGTAGGGAAAGGGATGGGGTTGTGGGTCAAGGAAAGAAGGGCTAAGCTTAAGAGCCTAATAGAATAATATATTACTATTCTAAAAGTTATAAAGAGGATATTGATTTATCATAAGTTCCTTTAGGGAGAGGAATGAGTTCCAAGTGGGGGGAACGTGCTCCTGGAGAGACAAGTGTCATCCAAAATGCATGCATATTTATGGGGGCGCGTTCTCACCATTCTGACCATTCTCACGATTCTCACCATTCAGACCTTTCTGACCATCCGTTGGGGGGGATTCACTCATGCACGGAGCAAGCACGTAGTCAGTCATTTTATGCCATTGTGGAATTCCTGAAACACCCTGAACCTCTGCAACAAGCTCAAACTGATATCTTATCGAACCCGTACGTTGCAGGTATCCTATGTTTCACAGTTTCCCCACATCCAGTTATGTTGCTACCATCACCATGCTCATGTGTTGAGAAGAGGGAGTGAAGAAGAAGGTTTTCAAGCCTGTGAGAAACTCTCTCCAAGTTAGAGAGTGTGTTGAGGAAGTGAATTATCCTAGAGGGAGTCCAGCAGCAGCTACAGAGCTCTGAGAATTCTTGATCTAGCCTGTTGTTGAAGTCTCGGAAAGGGATGTGTAGCAGCAAATGGATTGTGTGACAATGAAGGTGTACACTTCTGGGGTGGGACAGGAATGTGGGGAATGTGAGTCTGTGAGTTGTGGGCGTAAGTGGCTCCTTGGAGGAAATCCTTCCTGTTGTACTGTGCAACTTCCTTTTGTCCCTGCCTAGCCTAAGAATTCCTTGCTCGGAGGAATTTAGTCTTAGCTCAGGGGTGACCCACTGCTAAGAGTGATGAGCGGCATGGTCTATGGCTAGGAGGTTCATGGAAGGTCTGCATGCGGTTGGTGTACTTCAATTAAAAGATAAGTACCCATTTCTCTGTTCATTTACATGATGTGTATTTGTACATGCTATATTGTTGAGTATTGCATGTATATGTTGTTATATTTATGGTTTTTGTCTATGATTACTGCATGCATGATTTTACTTTTATTTTCACATTAATCTGTGTATTAGTAGAATATGTTGTATTTTTATGTTTATATTTATATGCAGATGACAATTGTTATTTCTATGAGGTAGCATGGTCGGCCTGTTGGTGGTCGAGATGTTACAAAAATGGTATCAGAGTAAGAGATGTTTACGGAGTGATGTTTCCCGACTAGTTGAGGGTTGGGGATGTTACAATAGGCTTCTCATAGTTTCATCTAGCTCCAGAGGCTCCACCCTACTTTTTCTTCCATTAGACTCAGTCTCGAAATTTACCATGTTGACATGTGGCCCTCTGATTTCCTCTTCATGGCTATATGACCCTTGGGAATCCTCCATATCTCTAGTTCTCATATGGGAACCAAATATTCCCTCATGTACCTCTAACTCTACAAGAAAATGTGCATGCAACAAAATTCTTGTTAGAAAAAAAAATGGGTATTCATAGCTTTGGAAAAAGAATAGATAATTTTCTGCTCCTTAAGGCCACTAGTCATCTTATTTTGAGTTGGTTGTAAATTCAACTATTCAAATCAATTTTCTGGGTGCACAATATGATTTTATTCTTCATTAAATTTCCATTAAGTACTCATTTTCTCAAATTTGAGATTTGAGTAGAAATTTAATATGGTCTGCAGAAGTTTAGATTTTTTTCTCGTTTTTATCCTTGCTACATGTGTCTTTTCTTCCATCTTATACAATTTCAAGAACCCAAATCCTAATTCTAGTTCTTTGGCTATCTTCTATAGTCTATGGGATTTCCATGGACTACTATTTTGCCTCAAACTGACTTCTGAGCAAGGAGTTATGCCTTCTAGAAGTAAATTGATGCACCCTATACTGTTTCAATTGTAACTTCCTCATACTAGCTTTATTTTTCTCTCAGAATAGCTCGTTGGAAAGATCTCATAGAATTATTTCATTTTATGCAAAAAAAACTTATTTTTATTTATTTTTACTACCTAAAAATGTTGTTTAGGGCCTCAAAATTCCCCTACAAGTTGATGACCTTCAAAAATCTGAAACTTTTCATAGAAAATTGACTAATTTACTATTGTAATAGTATTTAAATCTGAGTCGTTGATCTCAGAATTGGGAGTAATCCCAAGCATTGATCCACTAAGCTTTTTCAAGGCCCATAGATGAATCTCCATCGTTGATCTCCACCTCAAAATCAATAAGGACCGTCCATACCCCAAAATCGAGAACTCCATCAACAATTGGCAATCAATGATTTTCCTTCAAAAACTAAACTTGTTCACAATTTTCTTCGAACCTTGATTGCTCCATCAGTGATCAATGATTTCTTCGACAAACCTAACTTTCTTGTGAATTTCATTGAACCCTGATCATCGACAATGAACAATTTCATTGGAGAACTAAACTTGTTCTTGAATTTTGTCGAACCTCGATCATCGACGATCAGTGATTACTTGGTTGCATGAAAAATTGGTTGGCATTTCATGATATGTGGATGCTAACATGGCATGGCATGTGAATGCTAATATGGCATGACATGTAGATGTTAACGTGGAAACCTGATTGGTGTGGCACAACACATGGGTGCTGACGTGGAAACTTGGTTGGCATGGAACGACATGTGGGTGTTGATGTGGCATGATACCTCATCCCCCTCTCTCCCTTCATCAGCGATCGGAAATTTATTTTGGATGAACGAGACACTTTGTTGATTTTTTTAACCTGATCGTCAACGACCAATGATTTCTCTTGGTTGAGAAAAATACTTTGTCGATTTCATCGACCCAACCATTGATGATCAATGATTTCTCATGGGTGAACTAAAAAATTTGTTGATTTCTCTGACCCAAACATTGGTGATCAGTGATTTCTCTTGGGTGAACTAAAAACTTCATCGATTTCATTGAACTCCAACAGTTAGAAATTTTCGACCGAAATCCAAGATGAATCTAGGTCGTCAATATCCCTATCAAAATGATCTTGATCATTGATTCACCATACTTCTCCCAACTCTTTCGACGAGTCTCAACCATCGATCTACTCTATTCTACCAACTCTAAAAGAAAATCTCTTTTTTCGATCTGTTCCATTTTGCCAATTTCACAAACTCATAAGTTTTTTATCAATCTACGATGAATCTAGATTGTTGATCTCAAAATCAAACACAATCTCAGCCTTCGATCCATCAAACTTCCTCAATTTCTTCAGACACCATTAAAACATAAATTTCAACCTTCCAAGTCAAATTTATCTCTGCAACCTACATATCGACATCCTTGATCACCTCTTAGATAGCTTTGAGGGCAATTTCGACCTGAATTGTTTATAAATTCATGGATTTCATTCTATTTTCACAATTTTCCCTAAATCCGTCACAGGTGAAACTTTGCAACAACGAATCTCTACCAAATTTGTGTGGGTTGTGGCCTATACAAGATCGATGTTGAACCTTGAACTATGATACCAATCTGTAACGTACCCCATCTTGACTGATGTTCATTACATGCAAAATACACAGAAAAATAAAAATTTTATGCTAACATATCTTATAGCTTACCAACTACAACAAAACACATAGATTTAACCATTTTTTGATACCATTAATTAAATGCATCGACAACATTATAAATAAACATGAATGTAGCTAATAAATTCATCACAATAGCATATAAATCATTCTCATACACAAAGTTAATGCACAACAATTAAAACTCATAATGAAACACAGAAAATGGATAAAACACTTGTATTTCTAAACAGTTGTGCAACTAATTGCTTGGGATGGACATTCCACCCAACCAGAGACTTGTTGTTCAAAATGTCAATAGCAAGTCACCCCAATCTAGGGCTAGGAATACACAAAATAGGGCGTCTCTCACTATCCACTTGCAATATATCAGATATAAAAGGTATGCAGAACAGAAATGAAATGCTAGAAATGGCAGAATAACAGTAATATAACTAGCATAATCTCCACAATCACACAGAAATGATATAAGAACAACACAGAAATAGCACTTTGATTCAGAAAGCAATGTTCACAGGCCTCTTCGAGGGGGAAACCTCCAGTCAAGTAGTGCTCTGCTACAATAATCTTCAAGCTAGGGTTTTCATACCCTTGACCCTTATTTATACTAAATATGTCTATCAAGAGAAGAATCTAGAGGAAGATCCTTCTAGAAGTAGAAGCTTCTATTAGGTCTTCTTACATCCACTTTATTCTATTTTATTGAAAGGTCTTATTAATATTTACCTTTATTACATCCGAATATATTGATCTACCTATGTGCGGGTTAGGACCCTAGCATGTCCACCCCCTTAAAAACAACCTTGTCCTCAAGGCTTGAGATGTAGAAA
>ML782181.1:894815-914354 GCA_009831015.1 Picea engelmannii
TATATATATTGCCTCACTCCATGCAACTTGCTTGGATGGCCTTCCATTTCCATCTGTAGACTTGAAGTCCCCGTTTTGTTCATTCCAGAGCCAAAAATGCACATTTTTACACATATACATACCCTATCAGTTATAAAACAAGCATATACACAGGTTTATCCACTATATCCTGCATACATCGGGTTTGGTGCTCAAAAATTAAAAATTATGTTGGGTTTCCATGCCATGTCACAATATCCATGATCCTTGACCTTCCATATACTAGAAACGCTCTGACTCGACCCTTTAGTTCCATTTGGAGGCTATAAATTGAGACATATCCAAGCCTTGAGGATAATTCGACAATTCAACTTTGAGAGAAAAGACACTTTCGAGAAATTTCACTTCATATTGAGTCTACATCCCTTTGTCCTTGAAAGTCTGAACTTCTTGTGTCTAGCCCCCAAGCTCTTCCTTCTTTGTGATGGAGAACCTCATTGGTTCCTATATATGAGATTTCCTTTGTGGAGGATTGAAGTGGTGGAGGCCCAGCTGGAGGGACTTAGCTTCTCGGTTCTGATATGTTGTGTTGTTACAGAATTTTGTCACCTATGTACTTCTACTGATTATTTAAATAGAAATACTCTTTTCTCGTCCAATTGATATCTTGCAAATATTGGAATTATTATTCCATGGGAGTATTTTTCATGTATGTTAATGGATTATTCTAATTTATATGCTGACATTATATATTATCACCATATTCCTGTGTATCTTGGTTGTTGAGGACAAGTTGCAGGTATAAATGTTTGGCTTGCGTGCTCAACAGTGGTCTTCTTTGAATGTCCGGACAAGGTAGGATCTTAGCCTTGTCTTGTTATCATTTCATTTGTATAGCAAACTTGAGATTCTTGTTGATTTCTGGGTGTCGTTCTATCTATTGTGGTTTACCCCTAGCCATAGAGATATTTTCCTCATAAACTATTGGTGCAACAACCTACGTCTCTGTGTACCAAAAGTTTAAAAAAAAAAAAGAGAGAGTTTATTCTCTCTTTCCTGACAGAAGTTTCAGGCTTCTCAGGTCTTTCTTGGACTTTGTAGAGTCCCTGTTAGTGGTCTTAGGATTGGGTTGCAGATTCAGTTTCAACTTGTTTCTCTCTATGTTTCCTAACTTTTTCGGCTTAGTTTTAGTTTGAATTTTTAAAAAAATGAGTTGTATTTTAAAAAAAAATCGTGTATTGTGCAGTTTCTTTTAGCATGTTTTGTTAGTTTTGCTTTGATTGGAAAAAAATATATAAAAAAAAAAAAACTAGTTTTTTATGTTAGTTAGGTCTGTTTCTTTCTTTGCATTGTTTTGCATTGTTATTTGAAAAAGAAAAAGAATTAGCATAGGGTTGTGTTTCCTTCTCATCTTGAAATCATTTCAAAAAAAAAATAAGAAAGAAAATCCTTTCATTTTCTCTTTTGTTTTACTCGAAAGTTGCATTGTGCATTTTGCATGGAAAGGAGAAAAGATAGCATATTTAGGTTTGAAGGATTGTTCATGTTTTTTCTTCCTTGAAACTCTTTTCATTTGAAGGATTAGTGTAAAGTTTTGTTTTCCAGTGTTCTTGTAAGTTTCATTTTTGCAAGAGTCTCAAACAAAATAAGTTGCACTTATGTTCCTTAAGTAAGAAAAGACCCTAAAATGAAAGCACTAATCTAAAATATATTAGTAACACTTTTTCTAGGGTTCACCAATAGTTTAGGCTAGGGCCTTGGATTAGGTGTGGAGAGGTAAACTCTCCAAGGCCAACCAAAAATTAACTTAGGTGTTTGTGCTAGGGTGTTAAAAATCCACTTTGTAATTACTCAATCCGGGAATCTCCTCTCACACAGGAGTCAAACATGAGGTCGTGTGGAGGACGATGACGGAGATATCCACTCCTGATTATGAAAAATTGTTTGGGAGAGTGTGTATTGGGGGTGAATCTTGTAGCATTATTGACCCGACTTGTGTCAGACCTCTGATGCACTTGGATCTTTCCAAGGTACTCTAAGAGTGATTATGGCCCTATTGTGTTTTAGGCCTCAGAAGGATCTTCGGGCTTAGTTACCCTTCCCATACACTCATACGAATGTCGATTGTACCCCCCTGGTTGTTGATTACAATTTGGTGGCCTAGTTTCCATTATATAGGTTGACATAAAGGTGAATATGAGAGGTGTATCGTGGTACCTGAGGCAGATTGTGTATTCTCTGAGACACACCCGAAGGGACCGTCGATCGGAGGTCTGAGTAACTACTTCTCCTAGACAGTTGCTTTCCTTTGTGAATGCTTTGGATGATCAAGACTTCATCTCCCTGGGTCGGAAGCATTCAGAAGGGTAGTTTGTTTGGTTTGTATCTTTTTTAGGTTTATCTTCTTAGTGGTGTGATATGTTCTCCCTAGTTTTCCATAGTGAGTTAGTTAGTCATTGCTTTGGGTCTCTGACCTAAGGAGGTAGATTGCCCACTCTGCCAGTCGTGACGAATTTTCGATCTTCTACTTAGAAATGTGGAGCCGCCTCTTTATAAGAATGTTTTTTATACCACTGGTTCGCTAGAGTCAGTGTGTGAGACTTTTATGGACTTGAACGGTTCCGCAAGGGAAGAACCCATGCATAAGATATTCATGGCAAAATTTCTTGTCAATACCAACCAAGGAACCCCTTCACAAGGGGATTCTTGTGCTTTTCCTTTCTTTGGAAATGTTGGTGTCCCTTTGATGGCCACGTTGTACATTCCTGGGTTTATTGTGGGACTACCAGTTTGGTTGGGTACCGTCCCAGATGTCCCTAATGCTCTTGATGCTTCTCAGTTAAGCACCTTATGTCATGGGCATCATGTTGATGTTCCTTCGTCAACATCTTCTCCTCCTCCTTCTACCTTCTCTGGTGAAAGTATAGCTAATAGTAACAAGAAGTCTAAACAAAATAGAAAGAGGAAGAATAGGAAGAAGAAATCACTAACCTATGAAAGTCACGTTGGAGATAGGTCCTCAATATCTACAATTCATGTTGAAGACCAACACCCAACCTCTGCAAGTCATGTTGGGGGTAAGCACCCAGCCTCTCCAAGTCATGTTGGGGGAAAAAGTCTAGTCACTGCTAGTCATACTGACGATAGGTCTGCAGCCTCTGTGAGTCATGTTATCAACCAATCACTAACCTCTGCAAGTCATGTTGGAGATGTGAAACCAACCACTACAAGTCATGTTGTGGGAACGAGTCTCATCAATGTGAGTCATACGAGTGATATATCACCAACCTCTGCAAGTCATTTTGGACATGGGAAACCAGGCACTGCTATTCATGTTGGGGGCATTGATTCTGTTGAGAAACCTAGATGGATAGGACGTAAGCCTAAGTTCCCTTGTAAGTTTTGCAAGGGAGATCACCTTACTCATTTATGCCCTGGCCTTCTAGAGGAATGAGGATTGTGGTCACTCTATGCAATCTCTTATGATTATGATACTTCTAAGGTTTCCTCACATCCTATGCATCCATTGGTTGATGAAGTGGTCATGCTGATGCAATCTTTGGTTGATCCCACTCTTCTCTTGGAGGGTGTCGAGTCTACCAAAGTGGTCACAACAATGCAATATTCAGCTGATCCCACTCTTCTCTTGGGGGGTGACATGCTTTCAGACCATGTTGTCTTGCAATCTATTCATCCAGTGGTTGAGGAAGTGGTCATGCCGATGCAATCTTTAGTTGATTCCACTCTTCTCTTAGAGAGTGTCGATTCTACCAAAGTGGTCACGCCGATACAATCTTTGGTTGATCCCACTCTTCTCTTGGGGGGTGATGCGCCTTCAGACCATGTTGTCTTGCAGCATATTCAGCCAGTGGTTGAGGAAGTGGTCATGCCATTGCAATCTTCATTTGATCCCACTCTTCTCTTGGAGAGTGTTGAGTCGAATAAACTGGTTATGTTGATGCAATCTTCGATTGATCCAACTCTTCTCTTGGGGAGTGATGTGTCTACTGACTATGATTTTAGAATTTCTAGTTCATTACTTTCAGAACAAGGGGGCATTTAGATCACTTCGATCACACACCCTCCAAGTCCTAGGATGGTTTCATTTGATTGGAATGACCATGTTGATCCTTGTCTTCCTTCTTATACACCCTTTCAAATAAGGGTTGAAGTTAATTCAAAAAGCATTTACCAATGTATTTTGGATGAAGGAGCCTCTGAAAGTATTTTATCCTCCTCGGCTTGGCAAACTTTGTGTTCTCCTGAGCTTGTGTCTACTTCGCATGAGTTGTTGGCTTTTGACAAACTTCCTAGTAAATATTTTTGGATTCTTCCTCAGTTGCCTATTTTTTTAGGTGTGAAGATTGTCCTTGTCGATGTTATAGTGGTGCAGGGCCCGTTAGATTTTAATATGCTTCCTGGGCGTGATTATGTATACGCTATGAATGGTATGGTGTCTACGCTCTTCCGGGTGATGCATTTCCCTCACAATGGAAGCATTGTCACTATCAACCAGTTGAAATCTAATAATCACCATCCTTATTCAATATTAGTTCAGGATGCCCCTTTATATGTTCCTAGTCTTCATGTAGACTCTACCCCACCACATGTTAATTATGTGGCGTCTTATCCTGAATGTTCAATTGGTCCTACACAGAAACTTGTTCACTCATGTTTTCATTCTCGAGACTTGGTCTCAACAATTGATCCATTGGTTTATCCAAATGGGGAATGGGAGCCCTTGCTTCCCCCTCTTGTTCCAAGTGTTCTTGAGTCTCCTTTTGATTCTGATCTCATTGTTTGTAGATCCTCAAGCCCCCGTGTTTGTGATTCTTGGTTGATAGGATTTGCCAGTCCTGGCCAGAACCTTCATCATCGTATGGAATATGGTCGGTTTACTTCTCCCTTTTGGACTGCCGACCCTCCTCGTTCATGTGATTTCTCAGATTTTGAATTGCCTTCGGATGAGGCTATCCTTGAATCCATGACTACGGTCTCTATACCGTGGGAAGAATTACATTGTGGTTTGTGTTTTATTCCCTTTTGGGATACTTTTCAGGTTGACTATCAAAGAGACTCTTGGTCGGAGCCTAGCAGTGGGCTCTACCTGAACTACTACCACTCATGAGTCGTAAGGCTATGTGGTACCTCGTACATATTGTACAGTTCGAGTTTTTTGTTTTCAAGTTTTGTATTCAGTAGCACCTCTTTTTTTCTAAAGTTTATATCTCTATTGGATCTATTAACTTATGGATGAGTATTATTGGCCTTATATGTAGGATCTTGGAGACATTTTTTTTAATTTTGTTGATCGTATCGATCCACTCTGATAGGTATTGACCTTGAAACTGACATATAGGTTATATTTTTCCCTACTTGCATTTTTTCATTATCTGTTTCCTGGTTATTTTTTCCTTAGGATCTACCCCACTGAATTGTGATAGTAACCTTCCTTGATGATAAGTGTGTCGCACTTTATTTGGTAGAGCCTTTTGTCCATGGGTATCCTAGTTAGAGCCTTGTTTTCCATTTGGTGCCCATGTCAAAGTACTTCATAGGCACGAGAATCATTTTAGTCCCGCCATGACTTTGTGTCAAAGCCTCATACTTCTTCTTCATCTTTCCCTGGCCTATACCCGAGGGACTCCTGCTAGCAGGAAAAACCCCCCTTAAGACTACACTAGGGTTCAGAATGTAGGAAGATCAAAACCATCTAAAATTCAACTACTTCTCTAACTACCCCAAACATACCCAAGACTCATACAAGAAAATAAAATATGAGAAGGATAGGGTAACTACACCTCTACTCCACATCCAATGATGATCCTCTCGAGCTTGAAAGTTTTGTTGACTGCACGCCTCCTCCCAAGGCTGGCCTGCATTCAAAGATAGAAAAACAGAAAGCTACAAGCATGCAATTCATATACAAATAAGGGTTATATGTTAGAATATCAAAACATAAACCACTAAAGAAATTCAATGCACCATGATTTGGGATAGGAAAAGTACTTATTTTATTGATAATTCAATGGTTATACCTTTTACAACCAAAGCTGGATACTGCTCCATGAACCTAGTCTGGGCTCCTCTTAACCAAGATCCAAGTGCACCTCTATCTGGCTTCACCTTTCAACCTTCAGATCTCTTCTTGGGAAGTGAATGGGTTTCTGATGGAGGAAGAAGGGCTAATTGAGAAATGCAGGGGAAATTCTCACAAAAGGGCTGCAATTACTTGGGGAAAGGAGGGGACGTGAAACGGGTAGAGTTTCACTATTCTTATGTATAGATCTAAAATGAGACCCCAACACCTCCTTTTATATGGGAAAAGGATGGTTATTCGGTTGGGTGACGGGCTATAGGCGAAGGATTAGTTGGGAAACTACCCAATAGCCCGTAATCTCAACGAATTCTGTGCAACTTTTTATTTTTTGCAACTTTTGCAAGTATACATGGGATGTAGTGGTGTAGCATGCGTACATACATGGATTGTAGTGGTGCAGCAAGCGTATGTACATGGGCAATAGTGGTGCAAGGCGCATCTTCAAACAATGGGTTTTTTATAAGAGAAACTCAGTGATGGATTAACAAAAAATGAAAGTAAGAGGGCCAAAGGTCAGGTATGCATGTGTAGAGAAATTTATGGCTATAACAGATTCCCCCTAATGTGTGAGGTCATAAGAGCATCTGATGGTCGAAATACATTACAAAATTTTCACCAATGTACGAAACAAGTGAGCTCGAGACCAGAGTTCGGGAGGTGCCATCTGCAAAATAACAATTGTCTCTCCGAGGCGGGAATACCCATGCTCAGGATGAAATAAATCATGGCTTCCAATAAAATAAAATGCAGATCCATGTCATATAACTATATAAAGTGTATCCGCGAGCAATACACTACGGATATACATCTCAAAATCAAAGATATACAAGTACAGTATCCATCTTCAAGAAGCCAATAACACTTGATGGTTGGAGATGAGGTCTTCAAATCTCAAGCAACAACTTCAAGATCTTCAAAACTTGGGTAGGAGTGAAATGGAGTGTATGACTTCACTACCCATAGGTCTTCGATGGCTCGTCTAGAAAATACAAGAGGATCTCGATGATTGGGCAAAGAACTTCAATGATTTTGAATCAAGACTTGACTGGACTTTTAGGATGGCCAACTCATGAGGGAAAGAGACAAATTGCAGAAAGGCCAAATAAGGTTGGGTGAAACTTCCCTTGGATAAAAGAACGACAAATGATCAGACTTAGGCAGCATGACATTGACATAATTTCATGATGCAGGAGGCAACGCAAACTCTCCATGTGTTTGGAAGAGTAACCAAATGGAGGAGGACATATCTCTATGTAGTGATAACAACTTCCTAAGGTCATACTAGATCCCAATGCTTGAGGAACAAACAGAAAGGATGTGCTTTGTCTAAGGGTGGCTCATTGTGCTGCCAAAAAAGAATATATATTTCCCGTCCCTTCTTTTTGGTTTGTTTTATTTTATTTTTTTGTCTTTTCAATTTTTTAAAGAGATTTGAAAAAGAATAAAAGAATACTACATTACACAGGAGGAACGAGTGTCGCAAACAAGCATACTAGTTATAGGCGCAAGGAACACACTAATGCTCAGAGAAAGGAGACATGTGCAGGGAAAGGACACTCAGGGGAAATTCCTCCATGGGTCAAGGTGTCAGGTCGCAGAGGCAAAGTGCTACAAGGCTTGTGTATAAGGCATGCTTCAAAGGTTCAGTTGAGAGAAACATGGAGTCGACATTAGGCCAAATACGCAAAGATGCAAATGTGATTAGCGAGACATAATGAAATCCCCTTCAATGTAATTTTAACGAGCCCAGAGAAGGTAAGCTAGGTATTTTTTTCACGTTTTAGAGAGTCTAAAAAAACATAAAAGAAGACTCCACTGGGGTACCTTTTTCAGAAATAGTCGAGTCAGTTCAAAAAAGGGGTAAACTAGCACTGAAAAGATGTCTATTCAAAACCATTTTAACAAGTGTGATAAAGACAAGATCACTCAGCAATCTTTTCAATTTTAAGGAGTCTGAAAAGAGCTTAACTATGGACTCACAGCCTTTTTCTAGATTTAGTCTCCTTAGCCTGAAAAAGTATAAAATTTACTGAGGAGAACTTTCCCAGCGAGACAAATCTCCCAAGGCATACCTTTTTCCTCCATAATCTACAGGCCAGAAAAAGGGTTAAACTCATTCCAGTAGATGTTCTTCTGGACCAATTAACGAGTGTGAAGGAACAAGGTCACTTGATGATCCTTTTGATTTTAGGGAGTCTGAAAAGAGCTTAACTATGGACTCTGTGGGGGTTCCTTTTTCGTAAGTAATCTCCAAGGCCCGAAAAAAGTGATAAACCAAAACCAAGGAGAATGTTCCTTTTTCATAAATTTAGTCCCTTAGGCCCAAAAAAGGGTTAAAATTATACCTGAAAATACTCTTCTAGAGAACCGAAGTTACTAGAGTATACTTTTGTTTGTACCATTGACTATCCAGACCGAAAAAGGGGTAAACTATCATCAGAAAGACATGCCTTCAATTTTTAGTTTGGCGGGCGTGAAGGGCAACAAGATTGATCGGCAATCTTTTCATGTTTAAAGAGTCTGAAAAGGGATTAAAGAAGACTCCAGAAGTTACTTTTCCAGTTAATCTAGACAAGATTGAAAAGCACAAACGTAGTCTCGTTGGATGTTTCTTTCGAATTTCAAAGCGAGCTTGAAAGACAACAAAGCATGCTCATTTTAGGAGTCCCCAGGGTGAGGCTAAGAGTGATGGTGCATCAGACGAATGAGGCTCAATATCGTAATCATGACAGGATTAACAAGTACTCTTGAGCCTAAAGTCATTCAAAGACAACATGGACGCCAAAATGCAACAAGGATCTATCTAGGGAATCCATGTAAAGGTAGGCTCTACCACCTAGTCACGACACTTCTAAAGTAGTAATGAAGGTTCTGTGTTGCACTTCAGTGGGATCAATGCTATGGCAAAGTGGAAAAGACAAAAAGATGTAGAAAGTGGAGGTGGAATCCTAACTTATATGCAAAAAGTTGGAAAACGACTTTTTACCAAAGGACCTTTAAAAGTGACCCATCTCCCAAAACGTTACCAAACCAAAAGGCAAAGTGCATTGTAACATCCAATAAGAAACTCAATAACCAAATTAAATGATTTATAAGCCAACAAAAATGACAAAAGGGTTCAAAAAAGAGGCAAAAAGGGCCAAAAAACTCTACATATAGAAGCTGACAGCTCATTTTCACCATTGCAATTTAAAAATTAACCAAAAGGTAAAAAATACCCCTTTTCTAAAGAAGTTGATTCTGAGAGCTTCAGAGGATGAAACGAACTTCCACTCAGACCAAGTAAGTACAAACTCATCCCTCTTTCATTTCCATTCTTCCTTTATGCATTATTTTTTGTTTTTAAGGGGGTGCACCCATCTAAAAAAGGGAAACCCTACATGTACACGAGTTGTCTAAGGACAGCCCGCATATGTATGTAGGCATAAAATAGTCTATCAGTATACATACATGACTGTGTCTAAGACAACCCTAGTACACCCTCAAAAGCATGGAAAAATAAAAAATGTAAGAGCTAACTCCCCTTTGAACTATCGTGGAACATGATGTATGTCCACTGGAGGGAGAGGGAACACGAGGATATCGATGTCTTGGTCAATGAGGACCCTTCTTCCATTGTAGCATTGAAACAATGTAGGTTGTGGAAGTTCTTCTAGTGTCCATTTATGAGGGCACAACCCAGGCTACTGAACACCCTGGTGGATTACTGACACCCAGATGCAGAGGCATTTATGATTGAGGGGTAGTCATTGACTCCAATGACTGAGGACATATACTTCTTGACTGACCTCTCGAGAAGAGGGGAACTAGTCATCTGCACACTTTTCCCTCTGGGCCCTTCAACATTTAATGCTACATCGGGATTCATTGTGAGGCTGGAACTGAGAAAGTAGGTTCTTAATTTCCCATCAACAATATCACCAACCTGTCATTGAGGGTGATCCTACTTCTCATTGGAAATATCACTAGATTCACGGCCCTACACCAGGCCTCCCAAGCGCACATGTATTGTGCAATGCAGTGCCTAGATGCACGTATTTTTTACTGGAGTACAACCATGTTCACTTGCATGATGAGGCATCTTACAGAGTGTCGAGAGTGTAGCAAAAAGAACTTCGGGTTCGACACCATTTTATGCTCATTCTTTTTCAAGAGGGTGCCCAACCTGAGTCCCAGAGAGACAGTATGGGGGCATGTGGCCTCCTTCCCAGCGGTATGTAGATGGGTAGCATTGCTACCACGACAGGGGGGAGGAAGGACCATAGAGGCCTTCAATGAAATTTTTTTCGACTGGTGGGCACGACATATTCCAGTGATAGAGGACTACCCTTACGCTAGAATCAACTTCTCCAGAGATCCAAACATGCCCGTACCTCTAGGAGAGGAGGGAGGAGAGATAGTTACATGTTTTTAAAGTTATTTGATTTTTAGTTTCTTTTATATATATCATTTTTATGTGTATCAGAGTATTGACAACTATGTATCTGTTATGTATAGATGTGGGACCAGTGCACCCGACAAACTTCACGAGGACTAGAAGACGTCCTCGACCAGAGGCAGTACCAACAGCAATCGATGGACCAGCAGTTGCAGGGGGAGCTCCAGCTAAAGAGGCTGAGAGATTTTTGAGACAGGTGGAGCAAAACCTCACTGCACTCACTCGTGTGGTTCTCATGGCCGAGATCGAGTATCTCCTGCCATCCATGTAGCCTCATGTAGTTGGGGTGCCATGGACTTGGGTCCAACTTTTCCGAAATTTGGCTAGCGTCATCATTCACTACGGCAGGGCCAATAGGCCCTAAGCTTAGAAGGATGGACTCATCATGTGCCGAGGGAACTTTTTGTATACTTTTGATGGCATAATCCCCATGATGTATACCGTATATTATTTTTGAGGCGTTCGCACCCACCTACATACTCTGATACTTTTTGACATATATATATATATATATATATATATTTACATATTTATTGTCTTATGGATCACATTTTTTTACAAATGTATGTACATGTGTATGTGTGTGCTTCTTTTTTATGTGTGTGCAACATGCCAATCTAATACTTTATTAGCTAGGGTATTTTTCATTTGATTTAATCTCCTAGGAACATGAATATATGTAATGTAATCAAAGTAACGTTCTAAAAGATGTACCCTAAGGAAACGACGGTGTAAAGTAGGATCATAAATGCGGTAAACTCCATTTACCTGGGACACAACCAACTGAGCATCTAAGTAGACCCGAAGGTGAGAAATTCCATGTGACAAAGCATCAGGAAGCAATTCTATCACTACGATGTACTCAACGATATTGTTTGTAGCGTCACCTAGACAGATACCTCTGGAAAATAGCAATTGGCCATGAGGTGTGAATATCACCCAAGCTGTGGAACCAAGCCTTCGAGTGTGTTAGCTAACATCATCCGCAAACCCAAAGAACACCTCCTATTCACTTGACATATGCCACAGTGAAAAAAAAGACATAAATAACGACACGTCCATAAAACAAAAAGACAATAAAATGTATAAGAACTATACATATGTACAAGAAGTCACCCAGGTGACCAACCTATGAGTAATACTTCTTGAGGTAGAGCCCATTTCTAGGCTCCACCAAGGCATTTCCCTCAAAGTCAACCAAACGATAAGTGCCCTTCTTTAAGACCTCTTTCACAATGAAAGTTCTGAACCACATGGGTTTGAACTTGCCTTCCCCTAGGGGATCCTTGTCTTGGTCATAGACCAGGAAAAGGTCGCCTTCGAAGAAAATCCAAGGATGAATAGATCGATCATATTGACACTTGACTTGTTTCTTGTGAGCCTCATTAGCCAAGGCTGCATCACGGCATTTCTCATTGAGCTGCTCGAGATATAATAGGTGTTCCTCAAGCGGTGAAGTGTCTGGAAGTAACTCTACTTCCAACTTTAAAGATGGGATCTGGAACTCAATAAGCAAGACTGCTTCTAGCCCGTAAGCGAGTTGAAAAGGTGAGAAACCAGTGGCAGTCTTTACAGACCTTCGGTAGACCCATAATTTTGAGTACATCATCAAATGCCAATTTGACTTGGCAGAATTGATCGTTCGCTAAAGAATAGTCTTGACGGACTTATTCACAGCTTCCACCTGACCATTCACTTGTGGGTAGTAGGGTGATGAATGTTCTTTCCTCAACCCAAGATTTGACGTTAACTCGGACATCATTTTTTTCTAGAAGTGACTTCCATAGTCAGTGACAATATCCTTCAAGATGTCGAACCTTGCTACTATCTGGTTAAAAATGAAGAGAGTCGTTGTTTCGCTATCATTGTTAAACATTGGCATAGCCTCGACCCACTTTCTGAAGTAGTCTACCGCTATGATGATATAACGATGCCCGTTGGCTGAAGTCGAGTGGCATGTGGTAAAATCAATCCCCCACTTGGTGAAGGGACCAACAGCAATGACAGGAAACATGGGAGCAGGATGTGCCCTCATCTTTTGGGAGAAGATCTGACACGAGAGGCAATTCTTGACTGACTCAACGCAATCCTTGATTAACGTAGGCCAAAAGCAACCAGCTTGTAGAATCTTTTGGTTTGTTTCCAACCCAGAAAAATGACCGCCACATGCTCCAGTGTGGCAGTCATTAAGAACGAGTTATTCTTCCTCGTGTATAAGGCACCGGCGAAGAATGTAATCTACACCTCGATGATACAGAGTGTCATCGACTATGAGATAATTTCATGCTTGATGGTGAATTCGTCGACGCTCATCATGGGAAGCAGAAGCAGGGTACTTCAAATTCTGTAGATGGACTAGTATATCTAAATACCAGCGGTCCAAAGATGCGATCAAAAAAATATCTCCTTTAATAGGCGATTCTTCGAGCGTAATATCACTTGATTTGACCGAAAGTTCTGAAATAAGTTTCGCAAAGACGAGTGGCTTTTTGGATTTCAAGAAAATAAAATCCAAGTCAAATTCCTGGAGGATAACAATCCATCTACTGATCTTTCCACCAATGACTCATCATTTCAACACATATTGAAACAGATTCACAACGGCAATGATGGTGGTCTTACGAAGAAGAATATAATGATGGAACCATTGGACATCATGCACTTCTGCCAACGCAATCTTCTCAACATGGGAATAGTTGAGTTTCAGCCCAACTAGGCCTCGGCTCAGGTAATAAATCACATGCTCCTCGAGCATATCGTCCTCTTGAACTAAGACCATACCGATGGCGACTCTGCGGCGACCAAGTACAATAAGAAATATTTATTATAATTGGGAGGTCGGAGTAGAGGGGTAGATGTAAGGGCGCATTTAAATGATTCAAAAGAGAGTTGAGCGGCTTCGTCCCAATAGAAAGGGACTCCCTTTTTAAATAAACACATGAACCCTTTAGTGATTTCATCATAATTTGCGACAAAACGCTGAAAAAATTTTGCTTTCCTCTGTAAGCTTTGAAGCTGGGGTATTTTGCATGGGGGAGGCAACTGAACTATCGCCTCAACCTTAAGAGAATTGACCATGATCCTTATTGTTGAAACTATTAAACCTAAAAGACAATCTGACGTCACACAGAAACTGCGTTTGTTAGGATTTAAGAAAAAATCATAGTAGCGACATCGTTCAAAGATTAGTCGAAGGTGAACAAGATAATCAGCTCTCTTGTGAGATCGTGATGCTATATCATCGAGATAAGCCTCAACTAGATGTCTAAAGTCGTGGAAAGAAAAAGACATGGCCCACTGAAAAGTAGCTCCAGCATTCTTCAGGCCAAAAGGCATCTTACGATAAGCAAATGTGCCCCAAGGACAGATAAAAGTTGTTTTATGCTAGTCTTCGAGTTTTGTCTAAATCTGGTTATATCCCGAAAAACCATCCATGAATGAAAAGACCTCACATCCTGCACATTCATCGACAGTCTGATCAATGAATGGGGTGGGGAATTATCTTTTGGACAGGCCTTATTTAAGTCACAGAATTCCATGCACACGCGAATCGTACCCTATTTTTTGTTAACTAGAACGAGATTTGACACCCATTGTGTCAATTGTACAGGGTAGATAAAATCGTCTTTAAGCAGTTTCTCTACTTCAGCCTTAATAGTTGTTGCTTTCTGAGGATTCACCGAATGAAGCTTATGTTGGACCGGCTTAGCATTAGGATAAGTTGTTATCTCATGTTCGACAATTCTTGGATCAATGCCTGGCATTTCCTCATAAGACCAGGCAAAAACGTCGTGAAATTCCTTAAATAAGTCTGTATAAATTCGAGTCTCCTCGGGGGAGAAGTCCGCTCCGACGAAAACATTCTCCACGATGCCAGGGGTTCTGGAGATATCAATAGGGATCATTTTGGTGATACTTGTCATATTACCCTCGGCATAAATTATGTGCGTAGCCAGAGGATTAATAGGACAAGACTTGTCTCCAGTCATAGTCAACACAAATGCACCTGCCTCTATTCTTCTTAACTCCGTGAGGAAATAAGATCTGTGATGGAGATCATCCTAGGGTCTGTTCGGACCATTCAATACCTCAAGAATCACCTCATATGAGGGTAAGACTAGGTCTAAAGAATCAGTATTGGCAAGGGAACCTTGAGCCCAGATAGGCTCAAGAACTAGATCTAACTCCTGTGCGGGAGTTGGATCGGGGTCAGCTGAAGCTTACTAGACAATATTGTACGCAACGTCTGCCACGGACAAGGGTATGGCCATGCCTGAATTCCCTGTCCCTTCCATCAAGGTCAATGGGGAAGGAAGATTCCATGGATCATGAAAGTAAGTCGTTCGAAACGATGACACTTGAAATATTTCATCCCTAGGCTAGTCGGGGCAGCCGATATAAGCTTGACGTCGCCAAAAGGAGGCGGGTAATCAAAAGTACCCATCAATGGTGGACACAAACCAACTCCTATATTGACAATGTCGGGATGAGGGTTATCAATCATCGGGACCGTGCATGCCCCCGATGAAGGACAACTAGTCAATGGTCATGATTCGACCCTCATGTGGAAACAACAAGACCCGAAAAACTGTGGCAACCACTGCATGCATTGCATAGGTCCAACTCCTTCCTAATAGGAGGTTGTAGTCAACAGGCGCATTGACCACTTCAACTTCTATGCACATGGTCTTCCCTCCTGACTATACGAGGAAAGAAGGAATGATTCCATGTGGTCTGAATGAATGACCGTCGAAAGTATTAAGCAGAGTAGGTGACAGAGACAAAACAGGCTGGCCAATGGCCTTCCAACACGCCAACAACATCATGCAAGTCGAGGGACCCTCATCAACCACTGTACAAAAAACATTCTAGGTAAAATATTTCGTGTGGTGAGCCACTACTATCTGAAATGCAACGTGGTAAGGGAGATGAGGTTTCAAGTCGGTCGTATCAAGAACGATCGTTCCTAGATTACAAGTCTCTACAGATCCCAAGGTGAATAACAGATCCTTTCTCTATGAAGAGTAGCTCTGGAGGACCTCCAAAGTGGACATCGTGCAAAGGGAATCCCTTGTGTTCTGATTATGAGAAGCTTTCTTGAACGTCGCTTTCAGGATGCATGTCATTGTTTCACCCATCGTCCTTTCAATCTGGAGAGGAACAGGTGGGTTTATGGCTTATTTACCCTTTTTGGAAGATTTTGGTATGCCGTAATCATGCACCCTGGTTTCTATATAAGCATCACATTTCATCATGTAAACATTTGTCACTAAGGTAGATGTGGGGGGTCCCTGAATACCCCCATCAGTGCTTGAAGAAGTAGAGGCTTTAGTCATGTTTTTTCCATGTGGAAATGGGCTCGTCAACACATCAGGTTGTTGTTGTGCCAATAAATTTTGGGCCTTCACAATTCAAGGGCACAAGTGATTCAAATGGTCCTCCGTGCAAAGGTTACATGGATACTTCGACTTTATCTTCTTTGTATTTTCCCCACCAGCATTTTTATTAATTTTCTTATCCCCTTTACCCTTCTTGTTTCATTTTTTTTTCTTTCCTTCAGGCTGTTGGTTGGCCTTTGGGTTCGTTGACTACACACTATGTGCATTTGACGTTTGGGTAGGGGGAACAACTGAACTGGAGGTCTCACTGGCCGCCATCTGTTGTATCGAAAATTGTTGCAATTGGTTCAACAACAAATCGGTAGACTTTCCTTGTACTGAACCAACTATACCATCAGTATGTGGTCCATATTTTTTTATGGCCTTGTCTAGGATGGACCGTGGCGCATCTAGAAAAATCTCATAGAGTAAGCCATACTGAGAGTATATCATTTCGAGATGTTTCACTCTCATTATCGCCTCCTCCTCTGAAAACACTCTTGAAATTGCAACGTCCTTGGATAATTGTGGTACCAAAGACTTCAGGAACCACTACAGTAGGAAAGCTGGTGGGACCTGTACCTTAATCAAACTCTTCTAACGCCACCATTCTTGGATGAGATCCGATATATGATTGGCCTTAGTCTGCTCAAAGTTGGCCAGCAATTCAGTGCCAGCATCATATCTCATGGGTAGTTGGAAATGGTTTAGGAAGACCATCTCCAAGTCGCCAAACTAAGAATATCTTGAGCGGTCGAGTTCGATGTACCATTTCACGGAACCCCCGATAAGAGTGCATTGAAACAGGCACAATTGTACGGAGTCATCTCGCAGTGAGTTTGATGAGCACCATAAGTGGAAAGTTGTCACGTGATCACCTGGATCTTCGCCAGGCTTGCCCTCGAACTTTGGAATGTCAGAGGGCAACTTAGTTGGCATAGGAGGCCAACACAGATCATGAAAAATCGGGTCATTAAGAAATATTTACAAGTCTAGAAAGTGTAGTGTTTCCATAAACGATAATTTGGGTTGGGTATTACGTACAAGAAAAAGGGGTCCTAGAGTTTGACTGGCACTAGGTTGCCAGGAAAATTTGGGTTGCTAGCCAAGGCTTTGGTAGACACTGTGGCCTTAATCAGCATATGAAACTTGCATTTGTTCAGATATCATCGGCTGATTCCTGTAATTGGACGACGCAGATTGGGCGGGGATTTATCCTTGCGTTGTGTTCCAAAGATTCTGGAAGGGGTTTCCCCCAGTCGATCTGACGGGCATAGGTATTGAGCCTTTCCCGGGGTTCCATTGACCATGGAAGGGGTTTCCCCCGATCTTCATCCCTTGCAAGGGAACTGATCCCGCCATGGATTCCAAAGTACTTGTGAGGATAAAACTCTTGCACTTGCCCTCTATGTAGGAATAGCACCCTGCACAGGATTCTTTTGTCCAAAACTAGGGTTGCCCCTAGCCGAGATGGAAGCTGAAGAAAAGGTGTTATTACCAAATGCACCAAACAAATAGAACAACATGGATCCCACCGGCATATTGTATGATGAAGGTCATAAAATGCTTGCTCAAAACAAGTTGTAGTTATCACCCGGCCCGATAGGTGGCTAGAAAGCATTACCAAGTGAGGGGGGCGGAGGAGGTATGCGACCCCCATCGTAAGGGATTTCATTATAGGAAACTGAAGTGCCCCCAATAGACCCTTGTCAGGTACCATTGGAGATCCCTGCCCCCAGACCCATGGTCTGTAATGTGAAGTAGGTAAGGATGGATTTCATGTCGAAGTCGGGCATCCTGTATGAAAATGGAGGTTCCATCGCACTCTGTGTAAACAGAGTAGTGGTCGTCGCCGATGACGGTATCAGACCACTGCTCGAAGTAGAGGGGGTCAAGATCATTGTGGTCTAGACCAACGAAGGTGGGTTAGGAGGTGGAAGCAAATGTTGCTACTTTTTTTGGAAGATTATATGACACTTGTAAGGTGTTACCCTCGGAGAGACAACTTGTACCAATATTAGCACTGACTAGTCAGTGATCGGAGGGTTGGCTGGCCCGAGAGCTTCCACTCCAAGGTCAAAAACAGTAGGTTCCTCCGGATTCAAGTAATCTCCTCTCGAAGCTGGCTTGGACACAGTTTCTTGCATCCTGGTCGCTTCGAATGACCCCCTTTCTGGTCAAGTCTTCGTTGTAACGGTGGCAGTGGTGGCTCTAATGCAACCAATGGTAGGCCCTAAAGCCTTCACGACCGGCTGATCTCTTGATCTTCCACCTTGTGAAAATATCAACTACACGTTAAGGCTTTAACTAACATTTAAAACCAAGCACACACTAGAAAAATTCCTATAAGATAAACCAAGCAAACCACTATCTAGTTGGAAGAACAGTTATGCCAGCCAACACTAGAGAAAATTATCGGTGCAAGTGAAAGTCGAACATGGAAGCACCCGCCGGGTAAACTTTGCAAAGTGTGACCTGATGTCTACCCTAGGTACTGTGGTATACCCCCGCAGTCACCTGTGTAAGTCCCTAGGATAACGGAAACTAAGTTGCCAGCTCGCGAACAGTCACCAGAAGGGTACATTCGACAGTCGGGTGGACCATAATGAGTAGGATAACAAGTCTTAAACCTACAGAGGGTATCAAAAGCAAGTGGTCTGGAAAACTACTGAGGATATCGAACAAATTTGAGGTTCATAAAGCTCCGTAGGCAAATGCGAACAATAGTATCCCACGACAGATCCTCAATATGCGTTCCCCACAACGTTTAGTTCGTATTTGGAGGGGTTATCTCTGTTGCCTTTCCTCATGCAACCTCATGTTTAGCCCCTGTGTTAGAGAGGGGTCCCGGATAACTTTCACGTCATTGGAATTTAACACTCCCTAGCTCTGATTTTGATGTTTTATTAAAATCCTTGAAGAGTTTCCTCTCCAACCTAATTCAAGACTCTAACACTAAACTAGTTGATTGACCCTACAAACATAAAAGTCTAGTTAATTTTAAATCTAGCGTTCATTTTAAATGGCTTGTTTTAACTCAAAGGATATGGCAGTAAAACTAGTGATGTTTATGAGAGATGAAAAAAAGATAAAAAGACAAAAATCTGAAAGCAAAATTACTTCTAGTGAAAAATAAATATTTTCAACTAACTCTTTGTAACCAACTTTTTCATAACCAACTCTTTTCAAGATATTTAAAAAGAAGACCTAAAACAAAATTTTGCTTGACTATGATCTACTTAAGTTCTAAGAAATTAGTAAAGAACTTAAAAAATGAACTCTTTTTCCTTTCAAGTAAAGTAACTAACCCTAACTACTTTACCAAACTAAGAATGAAAAATATTTTTCTTTTTTGGAAATGCTTTAAACAGGAAAAACTTGAAATAAATCTTTTTTTCTCTTTTCTTTAAAGCAAATGAAAGGGGGAAAAGAAAAACAAGTCAATATTGAAACTGACCTTTGGCCCACTACGGATCGTAGGGAGTCACTAAAGACACCAAATGTTACAGGTATGAACTAACTGAGAGGGGGGGGGGGTGAATCAGTTAGTGTAGATTATTAACAATTTACTCTCATTTTTTACTTTGAACCATTAATCTTAGTGGCAGTGAGTCTTTACAGTGAAATCCAGAGTTATAAACACA
>ML782181.1:916196-931252 GCA_009831015.1 Picea engelmannii
CGAGTTCCAGCAGTCGTGTTCCAGCAGTCGTGTTCCAGCAGTCATGTTCCAGCATTCGTGTTCCAGCTTCGTGTTCCAGCAGTCGTGTTCCAGCAGTCGTGTTCCAACAGTCGTGTTCCAGCATCGTGTTCCAGCAGTCGTGTTCCAGCAGTCGTGTTCCAGCTTCGTGTTCCAGCAGTCGTGTTCCATCATCTACGTTTTAGCATCTGAGATTCAGCATTTGTGTTTCAGCATTTGCGTTCTAGCTTCTATGTTCCAGCATCTCTTGTGCGTGTTCCATAAGCCAACCGATTGCCATCAATGACAACCTTGACCGTCTGCGTCATCTATGCTGTAGCCATATTTCCAACACCAAACAGGCTGATCAACAAACTCAAATACTTGTCTAAAACCATTTCAAAAGTAAACACAAGAAATCTTCAAAAAGACAAGCAAACTGACATCTAACCCAAGCTATGACTATAAAAACAGAGACACTGAACTCTGTCAAGAAACCCTGAGAAGTAAAACCTCAATCAGAGAAGAGGTTAACTATCTCTTCTTAAAAACAATCTCTTGAACCATGTATGTTACTGATGCTTAAGCAGCTTGCGTATGTACGCATGTTGTCTATAAAGTAGGGCGTGTATGTATGCGTGTTGACCCATAGTAGGGCACGTACACCTTTGTACTTCTTCAAAAAATAAATAAAAAAAACTAACTGACATGGAAGGGAGAACTGGTATGGCACCAAAAGGTGACCAGACCCCTTAAAAGACTCAGCAGACTCAAAAAAAACTCAAAAGGTACAAAAACCAATCAGACACCCAAAAAATCCCCTAAAACCCTAGAGGCTTCCCCAGTATGGTCACTAGTTCTGCTAGCGAGAAAAACCCCCCTTAAGACTACACTAGGGTTCAGAATGTAGGTAGATCACAACCGTCTAAAATTCAACTACTTCTCTAAATACCCCAAACATACCCAAGACTCATACAAGAAAATCAAATATGAGAAGGAGCATGTAACTATACCTCTACTCCATGTCTAGTGATGATCCTCTCGAGCTTGAAGTCTTTGTTGAATGCACGCCTCCTCCCAAGGTTGGCCTACATTCAAAGATAGACAAACAGAAATCTACAAGCATGAAATTCATATACAAATAAGGGTTAGATGTTAGAATATCAAAAAATAAACCATTAAAGACATTCAATGCACCATGATTTGGGATAGAAAAAGTACTTCTTTTATTGATAATTCAATGGTTATACCTTTTACAGCCAAAGCCGGCTATTGCTCCAAAAACCTGGTTCGGGCTCCTCTTCACCAAGCTCCAAGTGCAACTATGTCTCGCTTCTCCCCTCAACCTTTGGATCTCTTCTTGGGAAGTGAATGGGTTTTTGATGGAGGAAGAAGGGCTAATTGAGAAATGCAGGGAAAATTCTCACAAAAGGGCTGCAATTACTTGGGGCAAGGAGGGGATGTGAAACAGGAAGAGTTTCATTGTTGTTATGTCTAGATGTAAAATGAGACCCCAACACCTCCTTTTATATGGGAAAAGGATGGTTATTCGGTTGGGTGACGGGATATAGGCGGTGGATTAGTTGGGAAACTACCCAATAGCCCGTAATCTCAACGAATTCCTTGCAACTTTTGCAAGTATACAGGGGCTATAGTGGTGTATTATGCGTACGTATGCGGGTTGTAGTGGTGCAGCAAGCGTATGTACATGGGCAATAGTGATGCAGGGCGCATACATCTTCAAAAAATGGGTTTTTTAGAAGAGCAACTCAGTGATGGCTTGGCAAAAAATGCAAGTAATAGGGCCAAAGGCCAGGTATGCATGTGTAGAGAAATTTATGGCTATAACAACTCCCCTAGAGCATGGTTTTTTGTCTTTCAAGCTCGTTTAAACTTTGAAAACAACATTTGGCAAGAGTTCATTTATTATTTTCGGTCTCGTTTAGATTACTTGAGAAAAAAAGCCCCCTTGGAGTCTTCTTTTAATCCCTTTTCAGACTCTCTAAAAATAAAAAGATTGTTGAGCAATCTTATTGCCCTTCATGCTCGCCAAAGTCAAATTTGAAGGCACATTTGTCTGGTGGTATTTTACCCCTTTTTCGGTATGGATGGATAATTTTATGAATAAAGGTATGCTCTACGAACTTCAGTTCTCTAGAAGAGTATTGTCAGGCGTAAGTTTAACCCTTTTTCGAGCCCGGGGGACTAAATTTTTGAAAAAGGAACATTCTCCTTGGTTTTGATTTATCTATTTTTCGGGCCTTGGAGATTACTTACGAAAAAGGAACCCCCCTGGAGTCCATAGTTAATCTCTTTTCAGACTCCCTAAATATGAAAAGATCGTCGAGTGACCTTGTTCCTTCACACTTGTTAAATTGGTCCAAAAGAACATATATTTGGCATGAGTTTACCCCTTTTTCTAGCCAGTGGATTATTCAGGAAAAAGGTATGCCTCGGGAGATTCGTCTCACAGGGAGAGTTATCCTCAATTATATTTTATATTTTTTGGGGTTAAGGAGACTACACCTAGAAAAAGGTTGTGAGTCCATAGTTAATCTCTTTTCAGACTCCTTAAAATTGAAAACATAGCCAAGTGATATTTTCTTTGTCACACTCGTTAAAATGGTTTTGAAGAGACATCCTTTCGGTGCAATTTTAACCCTTTTTCGAGCCAATTGGATTAATTACGAAAAAGGTACTCCCTCGAATCTTCTTTTGGCATTTTTCAGACTCTCTAAACGTAAAATTTACATTGAAGGCGTCTTGTTGTGTCATGTTTCATCACATTGCATGTCTCACCCTTGCATATTTGGCCTAATGCCGACTCCATGTTGCTCTCAAATGAACCTTTAAAGAAATTCTTATATGCAAGCCTTGCAACATTTTTTCCCTCTATGATTTGACACCTTGACCCATGGAGGAATTTTCCCTGAGTGTCCTTTTCCTGCACATGTCTCCTTGCCTTGAGCATCAGTATGCTCCAGGTGCTTGGAACTAGTTTGCTTGCCCATGACACTCATTCCTCCTTTGTAACGTAGCATTCTTTTATTCTTTTTCAAGATCATTAAAAAATTGAAAAATACAAAAAAAATCAAATATTCCAAAAAGAGGGGATGGGAAATATCAATTATTTTTTCAGCAGCAAGATAGTTGCCCTTGGACAAAGCACATCGTTCCATTTTTTCGTCAAGCATTGGGATCTAGTATGACCTTAGGAAGTTTTTCTCACTACATAGAGTTGTGTTCTCCTCTATTTGGTTACTCTTCCAAACATATGGAGAGTTTATGGTGCCTCCTACATCATAGACTTATGTCAATATTACGCAACCTGAGTCTGATCATCTTTCGTGATTTTGTCCAAGGGATGTCTTATCCAACCATAGTTGGCCATTATATAGTTTGTCTCTTGACTTTCATGATTCGTCCATCCTGAGAGTTGAATCAAGTTCAAATTCAAAGTCAATGAACTTCTATGTCTGATCATTGGGATCTTCCAATCTTTTCCCGACTGCATGTCGAAGAACTTAGGGTAGTGAGTCTTACACTCCCATTGTACTCCTACCTGAGTTTGAAGATATTGAAGTTGTTTCTCAAGATATGAAGTACTCATCTCCAGCCACAGGCATCAATACTTCTTGAAGATGCATCCTATATTGCACTTGTATATCTTCAAATGATTTTGAGATGTAGATCCATTGTGTATTGCTCACGGCTACACTTTATATAGACATTTATAAATGACATGGATCTGTAGTGTACTTGATTGGCAGCCATGATTAGTTCATCCTGAGCATGGGTATGCCCGCCTTGGAGATATTATTGTTGTTTTGCAAATGGCACCTCTCGAACTCTGGTCCCGGGCTCACTCTACTCCATGTTGGTGAAGATATTGTAATGTATTTTGGCCATCGTATTCTCTTCTGACCTCACACATTAGGGGGCATTTGTTATAGCCATAAAATTCCCTACTCATGCGTACATGGAATTGGCCTTTCTACTTGCACAATTTTCCAAATTATTGTTGAGACTCTCTCTTAAAAAACCATTTTCTGGAGCATGCATGTGTCCTGTTGCACTACTGCCTGTAATATTCCAAATATAAAAAGTATGCATAATAGAAATAAAATGCTAGAAATGGAAGATAAACAACAATATAACTAGAACAACACCACAATAACACTGAAATGATATCAAAATAACACCATAAATAGCACTTTGATTCTGAGAGCAATGTTCACTTGCCTCTTCGAGGGGGAAACCTCTAGTCGAGCAGAGTTCTATTACAATAATATCCAAGCTAGGGTTCTCATACCCTCGACTCCTATTTATACTAAATATGTCTATCAAAAGAACCATCTAGAGGAAGATCCTTCTAGAAGTGGAAGCTTCCATTAGGTCTTCTTACAGTCAACTTATTCTACCTTATTGCAAGGCCTTATTAATATTGACCTTTATTACATCGGAATATATTGTTGTACCTATGTGAGGGGTTAGGTCCCTAACATCTCCTCCCCATTAAAAACATCCTTGTCCTCAAGTCTTGAGATGTGGAAATTGCTGCAGAATGGTAGTTGGTTCCCAAGTGGCATCTGCTGGAGTTGTATCTTTCCACTGGACTAACACTTCCTTGATGGTTTGCTGACGTAGGTGACGCTCACGTTGGTCCAAAACTGTGTGTGGTTGTAGCCAAATGGATCCTTCTTTGTCCAACTCGGGAAGGTTGGTTTGAGTTTGGCACTTAGTTCCAATCACCTTCTTTAAGCATGAAACATGAAAAACAGGATGTAGCTTAGAATGATTGGGCAAAGCTAACTGATAGGCCACCTTTCCCACACGCTTGAGAATGGTATAAGGACCATAAAATTCGGGTGCCATCTTCTGACAACGGTCTTCCTTGAGGGAAGTTTGCTTGTAAGGTTGCAGTCGAAGAAACACCTGATCCCCTTCTGCAAATTGACGTTCATAGTGACTTTGATTTGCTTGTTGCTTCATGTGATTTTGGGCCATGACCAAATTCTCTTTGAGGGTATGGAGAATATCCTCTCGAATTGTAAGTGTTTGATCAACCACCTGGACCTTCGAGACACCTGATAAATATGAGAGAACTGAAGGTGGATTTTGTCCATATACCGCTTCAAAAGGAGTCATGCGGGTAGTTGTATGCTATGAAGTGTTGTACCACCATTCAGTTAGGGGTAACCATTGAGCCCACTAATTTTTATTTTCCGATGCAAAACACCTCAAATATGTTTCCAAACACTTGTTGACAACTTCATTTTGAACATTAGTCTAGGGATAATAAGTTGTGTTGAGATGCAATTGGGTGCCTTGTAGCTTGAATAGTTCTTGCCAAAAATTATTGGTGAAAGTTGGGTCGCGATCAGAAACAATAGAATGCAGCATGCCATGAAGATTGAAGACCTGATCCATGAAACTTTGAGCCACAGTGGATGTTGTGAATGGGTTTTGAAGAGCACAGAAATGAGCATACTTGGAAAGGCGATCAACTACCACCACGATGACTGGTTTATTTCCCAGTTTAGGTAAGCCTGTAATAAAAACCATAGAGATATCCCTCCAAATAGTAGGTGGAATCGGAAGCAGTTGTAGTGTTCCAGGAGATTTGAATGTTTCTCCCTTGTTGCGTTGACACACATCACATTCAACTACAAAATTACAAACATCTTGTTTCATACCATCCTAGAAAAAATAACATTTGACCTTGTCATAGGTTTTGGTAAACCCGGAGTGCCCAACCATGGGTGTAGCATGAAGCTCAGAAAGTACCATGGATTTAAGTTTTGACTGTTTACTTAAATACAAACGGCCTTTGTATCAAAGCTCATCATAGAGCCAAGAGTACCCTGTGGAAACTGGAGAATTGGAATACAATTGTTGTATCAGATGCGAACTTTTGGGATCGTGTAGCAATTCCTGACGAATGGCTTGGAGCCAATCTGGTACAATGAAGGAGAGAGAAAAAAGGGATCCTTCATCTTCATATTTTCAGGAAAGTGCATCCACAACCACATTGTCTTTGCCTTTATTTTAAATGATCTCATAATCATATCCAAAGAGATTAGTCACCCATTTTTGTTGCTTTGGGGAGGAAATGCGTTGTTCTAGAAAATACTTGAGGATTTGATGATCTGTCTTAATTTGGAAGTGTTGCCCCAATAGATAAGGGTGCCACAGATCAATGACATGCAGAATAGCCAAAATCTCCTTCTCATATATTGATTTACCCAAATTTCTTTCAGACAGTTATTTGTTGGTAAAGGCCAAAGGCCGACCGTCTTGCATAAGGATAGCCCCAATTCCTTTCCCTGAAGCATCACATTCCAGGACAAAGGTCTTTGTGAAATCAAGAAGGGCCATGACTGGAGTGGTGCACATGGCCATATTCAAGGTTTGAAAAGCCTGTGCAGTTGTTGGAGTCCAAGTGAAAGAATTCTTTTTAAGGACTGCAGTGAGAGGTGTCGCAATCTTTCCATAATTCTTAACAAACTTGATATAATAACCTATTAAGCCCAGAAATCCACACAATCTTTTGAGAGTCTTTGGGTGAGGCCATTCTTGGATAGCTTCAATCTTTTTAGGATCCACCCTGACATCGTCCTTTCCAACATGATGACCCAAGTACTCGACTTCTGAGGCACCAAAAGCACATTTAGATTGTTTAAGAAAAAGTTGGTGCTGAGAGAGTAGATGGAGAACTCGATCCACATGAGCAAGATGGTATGTCCAGGTTTTTCTATAGATGAGGATATCATCAAAGAAAACTAAGACAAAATGACGGAGAAAAGGACGAAAGACATGATTCATGAGGCTTTGGAAGGTGGAGGGGGCATTACACAAGCCAAAGGGCATGACCAAAAACTCATAGTCGCCCCCATGAGTTCTAAAGGAATTCTTAGGAATGTCTACCTCTTTCATACGGATCTGGTGGTAGACAAAACGAAGATCAAATTTAGTAAAGAACTGGGCGCCACTCAATTCATCCAAGAGGTCATCAATGACAGGAATGGGAAATTTGTCTTTAATGGTGAGTTTGTTGAGGGCGCGGAAGTCAGGACACATGTGCCAAGAACCTTCTTTCTTCAGGACCATGACCACAGGAAAATATTAGGGGCTCGTACTAGGGTGGATAACGCCTGCGTTAAGCAACTCTTGAACCATTTTCTCAATTTCATTTTTTTGGGAAAAGGGGTGACGATAGGGACGAATATTTGGAGGAAGGCTTCTTGGTACAAGGGGAATGGAATGATCATGAACACCATGGGAAGAAGGGAGTCCCTAGGGAGTGGAAAATACCACTTGATGTTTAGAGAGGATAGATTGGAGGTCTTGCGGCACAGAGGGTATCTCAGTTGCTTGTATGGCATGGAGTTGGGAAATAATGCCAGAATGACCTTTTTTTAGCAGCTTTTCCATGCGATGGGAACTAATGATCTCAGGTGAACCGGCGATGATTCCTTGGAACTTATATTGTTGGCCCCCCTGGTCAAATTGCATGGTTAATTCCTTAAAATCCATGAGAATAGGACCCAAAGTCCTTAGCCAGTCTGCACCCAACACAATGTCACAACCTCCCATGTCGATAGCAAACGTATGAGATTTCAGGTGGTAGTCACCAATTTGGAGACACACATTTTCACAACGCCCTCCACATTTCATGGAGCCGCCATTGGCAATCATGATTTGGAAATTATTGACTACATGGATATAGCAATCAGTTTCTTGGGCAATGCGGCAATGAATAAAATTATGGGTGCTTCCACTATCAACAAGAATGATGACCTTCCTATGCTTGATGTAACCAATTATCTTGAGGGTTTGGGGAGCAGAGAAGCTAGTGAGAGCATTTAGGGAAATGACCAGTTCTAATTCGGGAGGGTCTAAGGGAGGGGTTATGTCAGTGGGTTCAGGTGACTCAGACACAAGGGGAGTTTCAACATCCTCTTCCGAAATATCCTCCGAGATGGCCATAAAAATCTTTTTTTCCTTACACTTGTATCCCGGAAAATATTTGTTATCACAATTATAACAAAGGCCTTTGAGTTGGCATTCATCCATTTCAGCCTTGGTCAATTTTTGGATCTTTAGTGGAGCAGAAGGAGTAGTGGGATTTACTAGTTTAGTGCGAGGAATAAAGGAGGGTTTTCAGTTTTGAGAAGAGACAACCTGTTGCACTTCCTTATCTCTTTTAGTAGCCTCCACCCAACTCTAAGGATGAGCCATGAGGACATGGGAAAGAATCTCATCCTTGAGGCCACTAATAAAACATTCTTGGAAAAAATCATCAGACATGCCCTCTGTATGAAATTCCAGTCACTCAAAAGAAGCTATAAAGTCTTCCACTATTCCAGATTGTTTAAACTTTGTCAAACAGCCTAAATGGTTGGTGCCAGTGTCAAAGTGTTCATAAATATCTGCCACAAAGTGTGTCCAAGAAACATACCCTTGACAGGAAGTTTTTCTCCATTGCCACCATTGCCAACGTTCTTGATCTAGATGGAGAACACCATACCGGAGTTTGGCCAAATCATCTGTAATGTCATACAAATAGAAATAATGTTCCATTTGAGTTACCCAACCAGTGGGATCTGAACCATCAAATTTAGTCACATTCACCCGCGGAAGGCGTAGGTCACGCTGAAAGTGATGGGGCTGAAAATTATGGGAATGAGAGGAAGTTTTAGCTTCAGTATGCAAAGGTGGGTCAAATAAAGGGGGATCTGCAAGGATATGCAACTTGGTGTAGATCATCGAAATGACAGATTCAAGCTAGGTATTCATGTCTTGTTTGAGGTCTTCTTTGAGTTCGGTAATTGATGCGATGATGGAGGAATGCATGTTTTGATTAATGGTGGAAATATTGGCACTAAGTTGTCTCACTTCTTGTTGGGTCTCTGTGAAATTAGATTGCAAGGTATTGAAGCGAGCTTCCATGTCTTGGCTATGGGTATGGGCCATGATGACGAGGGAACCGACAAGGGGCGGGTGGGGTCAAAACAAATTTTGAAAAATGATAGGTATGAATGTGATAAGGGAGAAGAGACAAATCTAATGGAATAGGTCTCAAATAATGGTGCAAAAATTTCCATACTTTTTTTTTTTTTACACCTGCGGAGTTGTAATCTGGTCTGAAGAATACTGCAGTGTTGAAATGCCCAAATTCTTAACCAAGAAGAAATGTGTAGTGATTTGGAAACTCGAACATAGTTGTGCGGTAATAGATCTTGTTTGTTTTATGTTTTGTTTCTGTCCCCAAGGGTTAGGTATTCAAGGTTTCTATAGACAAGGGTTTTCCCTGTGCTATAACTCTCTGATATACGTGTGAGGTCCAACAGTATTACTCAGCCCAATATCTCAGGGCACCAACTAAGGAGGCTAGACCGTGCCCTTAGTCGTACTACCCGAATACCCAGGTACTAGAGAGTATCTTCCTGAGTGTTGTTCTCGGTGACACTATAGCAGTCAAGCGACTGATCGGTTTATCTAAAGAGGGCTTCAAGAAATCTAGGCCGATCTATATACAAGTGTTGTCTGATGTGCTACCACTCGAAGGAGTACCAACATGGGTTACAAGGGTGGCCAACAAATGTGCACTTAAGTACCACTTGTATTTCCTACGTGTATGAATCCCTCAACCACGGGTTTATGCGTGTAACAACAGATCTTTGTAGCTTAAATACGTCGGAATACGTCTCTACCCTGAAAAAAATTAACCCACAATTTTATGCCGAGGAAAGTGCTCTGATACCACTTGTAATATTCCAGATATAAAAAGTATGCAGAACATAAATAAAATGCTAGAAATGGCATATAAACAACAATATAAACAGAACAACACCACAATAACACTGAAATGATATCAGAATAACACAAGAAAGAGCACTTTGATTCTGAGAGCAATGTTCACTTGCCTCTTCGAGGGGGCAACCTCCAGTCGAGTAGAGCTCTATTACAATAATATCCAAGCTAGGGTTATCATACCCTTGACTCCTATTTATATTAAATATTTCTATCAAAAGATCCATCGAGATGAAGATCCTTCTAGAAGCAGAAGCTTCTATTAGGTCTTCTTACATTTGACTTATTCTACCTTATTGCAAGGCCTTATTAATATTGACCTTTATTACATCTGAATATATTGTTCTACCTACGTGATGGGTTAGGTCCCTAACACTACCTGAGTACATACGTGAGTTGAATACTAGACATCTCACATACATATGCTAGCTGCATACTAAACAACCCACGTTTATCTCCAAAAGTTGTGAAAAATAAAAAGTTGCAAGGAGTTCGGTGGAATTTGCAGGCTATTGGAGGTTTCCCAACCATTTTACTAGTTGTAGCCTATCCCCAAACCGAATAACCATCCTTTTGTCATATAAAAGGAGGTCTTGGGATCTCATTCCATCATCAAGCATTAGAACGGTGAAACTCTACCCAAATCTCTTTCCCTCCTTGCCCAAGTATTTGCAACCCTTATGAGTTCTTGCCTCAACATTCCCTCTCTAGCCTTTTCTCCTATACAATCCATTCCCTTCCCTTGAAGTGATCAGCTGATTGTGATAGAAAGCATTGGGATAAGCGCACTTGGAGAAACATTAAGAGGAACCCGTACCAAGTTTGTAGAGCGTCGACCTTCAAAGGTTGTAATCATTCAATATTTGTTTATTGAATAAAAGAATCTTGTTTTCTGTCCCAAATGATATCTTTATGTGTTTTATTTGATTTATACATGATGATTTATATCTAACCCTAATTGATGAGTAGAAATAGAATATTTGTAGCATTGTTTTCCTAAGTAATCTTGCAGGTCATATTTGGGAGGACTTGTATCCTGGGGAGCTACAAAGCTAGAGGAGGTCAACATCGAACATTTGGACCAAAGGTACTACTTATGACCTACTCTTTTATCGCTCTTTTTTCACCCATTTAGAGTGTTTGGGGTAGTTTAGGAATGAGATTGTATTTTAAGGGAGATCATATCTTTGTCTATACTTTGACCCTGGTATAGTAATATGGGGGTTTTCCCCACTAGCACACATTAGGGGGCATCTGTTACAACAAATTTTGCCTCACTCCATGCAACTTTCTTGGATGACCTTCCATTGCCCTCTGTAGACTTGAAGTCCCCTTTGTGTTCATTTCAAAGCCAAAAATGCACAATTTTACACATATATGTGCCCTATTAGTTATACGACAAGTGTATATGTAGTTTTCTCCAGTACAACCCGCATACAACGAATTTGGTGATCAAAAATTAAAAATTATGTTGGGTTTACATGCCATGTCACGAGATCTATGATCCTTGACCTTCCATATACTGAAAATGCTCTGACTCACCCTTTCAATTCCATTTAGAGGCTATAAATTGAGCCATATCCAAGCCTAGAGGACAATTCGACAATTCAACTTTGAGAGAAAAGACACTCTCGAGAAATTTCACTTCATATTGAGTCTGCATCCCTTTGTCCTTGAAAGTCTAAACTTCTTGTGTTCATCCCCCAAGCTCTTCCTTCTTTGTGATGGAGAACCTCATTGACTCCTATATATGAGCTTGCCTTTGTGGAGGATTGAAGTGGTGGAAGCCCAGCTGGAGGGACTTAGTTTCTTTGTTCTGATATGTTTTGTTACAGAAGTCTGCCACCGATGTACTTATGTTGATTATTTTAATAGAAATACTCTCTCGCCCAATTGATATCTTGCAAATATTTGAATTATTATTCCATGGACGTATTTGTCATGTATATTAATGGATTATGTTAATTTATATGATGACATTATCTATTATCACCATATGCTTGTGTATCTTGGTTGTTGAGGACAAGTTGCAGGTATAAATCTTTGGGTTGTGTGCTCAACAATGGTCTTCTTCGAATGTCCAAACGAGGTAGGCTCTTAGCCTTGTCTTGTTAGCATTTCATTTGTATAGCATACTTGATATTAGAGTTATTTTTGGGTGTCATTCTATCTATTGTGGTTTACCCCTAGCCAAAGAGAGATTTTCCTCGTAACAATATATATTTCCACTATGAAGATAGAATGATTAATCTTAACCTAAATGACGCACAACCCAAGTTCATAGTTCCATACCAACAAAAAAAAATTTGCATACCCCTTTGAGATATTGTAAGGAGTTGTTCTAAATTAGTAAATTATGATCATAAGATGAATACATTGGCTCACAAAGTGAACCATTATTGATATATTTTCTTCAAAAATATGCTTCTCTTCACAAAACCATAAGCCCCCCAATCATTTACAGGCACAAAGAAAGATAGAAAATGCATGCCATATGAAGCATACCTCTGATTTGTAACAATGTATCATAATTAAGTATCAAATAGAAAGAAAATATAATAGGGTGGATTTATACTATAACAAAAAATATGATAGATTGATAATGTTTATATAGAGTTTCAAAAAAATTATGGTTACAATAATTTAGAGTTTCAAAAAATTTATGGTCTCACTTATAACTTTAATCAACATTCTTGGGGAAAAAACATAAAACCATCTAAATACTTGTGTGTGAGGAGCCCCAATAGAACATGATACAACAACCACTACATCAAGTCCAAGAGAAGAGGTGCCCTGCCACTTGGATGGAGGTGTGTCATCTTGCAAGAGTTGTACATGCCAAAAAAAATAAAGACAGTAACAAATACTTTAAAGTTATGTTTACCAAATAATTTTCAAATGAAAAATTAAGCACATAAGTAATGAAAATATAAAAAAATATATTATACTAACCTCATCCAATAAACTTTCATAAATGTTAAGGTTTTCCATTACACCAAAACCTTGAGATATTAGTAAAATTCCAAACCAGCAACATCACCTTGAGTGGACAGTTAGTCCCATGTTCCCAAGGTGGTGGTTAGTCCAAGAGATAAATTCCCATAAGTGTAACGGTTAGTCCAACACCCCCTCTCCGACGTAACTCGGGGGAACTGAACCTGGGTGAAGGCTCTGATACCATGTTAAGTTTTTCCATTACACCAAAACATGTAGTTATTAGTAAACTTACAAACTAGCAACATCACCTTGAGTGGGCGATTAGTCCCATGTTCCCAAGGTGGTGGTTAGTCCATGAGATCAATTCCCATAGGTGCGATGGTTAGTCCAACAATGAACGGGATCCTCTGTCAAATCATGACAAGTATTCCCACAATGAGAGCATCTATGCAGAATAAATAGGCTAGAACCAAAATGGCCAGCCTTGCTAGATGTAGTGAATGGTCTAGAATCGACATGGCCTAAAGGCCCTACACTTGGTAGTCCAACATCATTAGATGATGGCTCTAGAAGGGAAGTTACCATGATGCACTATGTTGAACTACATTGCATGTTAGGGACAATATTTTAGTACTAGTGGCCTAACTCTTGTCTTCGAGATAAGATGGTTGGGAGGGGTTTGGTATAAGCCTAGAAGTGGGAAGCCCTCTCAATAGGTTACATATAGTGTTTTATCAACCCTAAGTAGATCCATGAGAAACCCTCTCGAACTCACCAATATCAAAATAATTGACATGGAGACCTAGAATGAACTTGACCCATAAGTCATGAAGAAAACATAAGGGAACCTCCCTATTATTACAGGGAGGTTTATCAAATACCATAAACCATCAATCCATCCATTGGTTTTTTAAATGATGGAATGTGCACTAGTCCATGCAAATATGTCTCTTTCTCGGATCAAGTGGTTGGTTGGTTTTAGGGTCAATGAACAACTAAACAATAATCTCTTTGGTTGTATGTAATTTTTTTATCCCTTTCTTACTAATTCCAGTTGAGTAGTACTCTCTCATCCTAGCCCTATATTTGGATACATCAAAAAATTGGCCACTAGTATGGCTAATGGAAGCAACGATGGTGTCAAGTGAAGTGGTTGATGACATATGGGATGGCTCTCTTATGTTCATAAGCTCCCTAAGTAAGTTTCTAAGTTCATTTAGACATTGCTTAATTTATGTGTATGGGTTTTGTGGATGGTTAGGGTTTGGGTTTGGATCGAGGTTTTGCTTCATAATGGTGAAAAACAACTGCAATTAAACAATAAAAAAAAAAATCAAAAATGTAAATTTCTAGAATTTCAACGCAACAATGGCTTGTGTGGAGTTTAAGCAGTGGTTGAAACTATTTATACAAGAACATGTTCTTGAAGCATGTGTGCATTCATAAAAAAATAATAAGCATGTATTCCCATTGCAATAAAATGGGGAAGCAACTTTGTCCACCCACCCTCTAGAGAAAGATGTGAAGGAATAAATATTGTATCGGTATTTTTTAATTTATTGTGATTGTACGTGAAACCATGTTGTGTTCAATTGAAATTTGACCTAAACATGGACATGAACGAGAAACAATGTAATAAATGATTTGGAGCCTCTAATGAATCCCTCCCATGGTAAAATAATTCCATACAACCTAATTTTAATATGCCATGCCAACTTATTCTCACCTCCATGTCACCAAGAGTGTTTATTCACAATGACTTAGTTAGTTATCCACATCAAGATTATGATTGCTAAATCAAACATGAATTAATTTCATGGATTATAGGTTGTTGATGTGGAAAGCATGGTTGTTCGAATGTTATCATTGTGAAAAAATACTTAACCCATTATCTACGTGTTAAAAATCTCATTCTCGTGCCATGTGTCATTAACATTGTAAAAGATTTTTGTGTGAATGAGGATAGCCACAAGGAGTATCACCTCCTACTAGCATAATAGTTGATTGGTTGTTGCATGAGTATGCTTGTTGCTAAACCTTCCCCCCACACACTTTTGCCAAAATAAAAATAAAAAAAGGTTTACTAGTAATACTTCATAGTACCACTTTCACATGCCTTCATACAAAAATTCCATTACTAAGTCAAATATGCTTAACATTTATGCAACTTGGAATTATTTCTACAACATATAGCTTCTATACAAAAATCACTATCCTACATTAGTTAAGAAAAGTAATATGCAATAACATATAAGCCCCAATATTCTATCAATATGAAATCAACCTAATAAAAATCTCTATACATT
>ML782181.1:936404-947676 GCA_009831015.1 Picea engelmannii
AAAAAAAAGGGGTTTATTTTATTGGAAAGATGTATTGGGAGGGGGGGGGTTCAATAAAAGGACTTTTGGAGGTAATTATCAATATCTAGTGAAATTAGGGGTATTCTTTAATACCCATGAATGCGGGTGTTGTGTCATAGGTTCAATGAGTGAAGACCATGTGGATTCAGGTAATGTACATCTATGTCTATGTTGGAACATATCTCAGCATTGACCCTAGTTAATGTTGACACATACAGGATTATTATGGATCCTATATCCATGTCAACATTTTTTTGGCCAACAGATGACAACTATCCAGTTAATGGTTGTAAGAAGATGAATCGTCTTAGAAATAATCGATGGTTTAGCTATATCCATAATCAAATCTTGTATGGATTCATTATTTAATGAGGAATGGGCTTTCACATAGTTCCACATATCTTCAAGAAAATCCCATTCTCTAAGCAATATTTATACAATTCATTTGCATCGATCATAGATGGATTTTGTCTCACTGGAAATGTTAGCTCCAAAAGCTTCAAGGTTCATTTATAATTTGGGTGAGTAGACTGCAAGTTGGGTTCAGTACCTTGTAAACGCTAGTTTTTCTACAACTTCTTACATGCAAGTATATTCTAGAGTTTTTATCCCATGAGGGTTTTCTCTAGTTGTAAAAACTTTTTCTAAGTCATTGATGTAATTATTTGTTTGTTTTTTTATGTATCCTTAATAATTTAATGGTTCATTAAGTGTTCTCTATAATTGTGCCTTAGTTTCCAATGTTAACTCCATAGGTGAAATCTCCAATTTAATCACCATTTGACCAGTTATTTTTAGTCAAGTGTGTCAAAGAATTAATCTGGTATATGGGTTATTTCTTTCAATGGTAGGGTTATTGTTGAAGCAATTGGAAGGGAAATACTTGAGATTAGTATCTAGCAAGTTAAGAGTTGTTGTTGACAAGTGTAGAAGCCACATATAGAGTGAGTTGTGTACAATAAGAAGCTATGGAAGGTGAAGAATACTAAGAGAATGAAGTATTTGGATCTCCCCTACAAGGTTGAGGAACATGGAGCAAGATGTTTTGTCTCTTTGACAAGATATGCATCAACAATAGTGAGTTATACAATGCCTAGTGAGTTAGACAATGCCACTATCTCATATGTAAATCCAATTGAACCACTAATTGCTACACAAAATCCCTTTAGAATGGAGACAAAATGCAAACCAAACCATTTTATGGATTACTTAATGTTGAGAAGTTCGAAAATTGATTACATCAACTTAAAGTGGACTTCACTAGCCAATGATTTTCATACTTGAAAAAGGTTTGAGGTGCTTAGTTGAAAATAGTAGAAGATACATCAGTTTAGTGGGAAAATTTCTACCTAAGATATCATTAGCAATGAAGGTTGTTTTTCATGAAGTGGAATGAGTACAACATGATGTTGCATAAGAATCTCTATCTTAATCTTGTTGTTGGTGCAATTATATATATAATATATATCCAATCATTAATATGTCAACCAAGATTCGTAATCAATAGAGTTATTACACCATAAGTGTCAGAAACATATACTTTAACTATGTCTAGTGAGTATAGTAGAAATTAAATCATTTTTAGATATATACTTTGTTTTGTCTAAAATTTAATCACAATCCTTTATATGAAATCCAATAGAAAATATATCTAAAAGTGGATTATCTAATCACTATGTAACTAAATCTTTCTAGTCTATACTTCACACACTCTGTAAGATTCAAATGCACTCCATAGACTATTCTACTTTAGCAAGTTGTTTGACAACACAAGTATTCCAACAGAGGACAAACACCTTCAGTAACCACTCACACAACCAAATAAAAGATCAACACACCGATGTTTTGACATGGTAAAACCCCTACGGGGAAACATCCACGACCCCAACCAATGCACCCACTTGGAGCATTTTATTAATGCAAAAGAAAAAGATTGCAAAGATATTTTACAAGAGAGTTTCTCACAATCAATCATCGACAAATGATGCTCCATGCTCTTTAAATAGAGATCATGTACCAATCAGGTGTTAAGCCACAGATCAATGTAGTCATTAAGATCGAGGAGAATATGAACCATCGGATCACTCTATGTTGAGAACATATCATGACCGTCGGATTTCCTAACTACAAATGCATACTAAAGAAACACACTAAGAAACACACTTTTACCTAACCGACAAATTAGACCAAGTAGATCTTAACTAACTCCTAAGTGTCTAAATATCCTAACATCCCCCCTTAATAACAACTTGGGATAGGATTGAAGGATTTACAATAGTGACACAATATGAGAAGGAAGGAAGAATTACATCCTCTCCCCCCTTAATGACAACTTCCTGAACTCCTAACATAGATCAAAGTTTGGAAAACTTCACTTCTGTAAGAGACTTTGTGAAACTGTATGCAACTTGACCTTTTGTAGGAAAAAATAACACTTCAATAACTTGATCATGAATGAGATTTCTTTTGAAGTGCATGTGTAGCTCGATGTGTTTGTTTTGTTGATGTTGAACTGGGTATTTGACGAGATTGATGGCACTATGATTGTCACACCAAAGTTTGTTTGGATGTTGTTGTTGGAATCCGAACTATGAAAGGATCTGTCAAAGCCACAAGGCTTCCTGACTTGCATTTATCATTGCTCGATACTCTTATTATGCTGAAGAAAGTGAAATATCCTATTGTTTCTTACAGGCCCAAGTGGCAGGTCCTGAACCAAGGTTGAAAATATAACCTGCAGTAGACTTCTGATCATCAGAGTCGTCGGCCCAATCTGAATCAGTGAAACCAACCAATAAAGGAGTCCCCCCTGAACTGTAATGTATCCCGAATTGAAATGTACCCCGGACATACCGAAGTATCCTTTTAGCTTATTTCCAATGGCTTTCATGGGGTGTTTGCATATATCAGAAAACAATACCAACAAAAAAGTAAATATCAGGATGGGTATGAGTCAAGTTTAATAGGCTACCAACTAACTGGCAGTACAAGGTGGCATCAACTTCGGGAGAAGTATGGGTGGTAGAAAGCTTGACTCTAAACTGGAAGGGAGAATGGGTTGGTTTGAAATATTTCATGTGAAAGTGACGAACAAGGCCACAAGCATACTTAGACTGGGAAATAAAAATTCCTTCATTGGTTTGCAAAACTTGGAGGCCAAGGAAATAGTGCAAAAATCCTAAGTCTGTCATTTCAATTTTTTTCTTAAGGTTGGTTTTCACATGGTTTAAAATTTTTGAGTCACTACTAGTAAGGATAAGGTCATCAACATAAAGGACAAGGACTATGAGATGGCTTCCTACTTTCTTGGTATAGACATTAGGATCATAATGGCATCTAGAAAATCCAGTGTCAACAATAAAGTTTTCCATTTTGGCATACCAATCTTGGGTAGTTTGCTTAAGACTATAAAGAGATTTCTTAAGGTGACAAACAAGGCTAGATTCATTCTAGACATAGCCAGGAGGTTGTTCCATGTAGATTTTTTATTTCAAATCCCCATGCAAGAAGGTGAATTTAACATCCATCTGATGGACCTCCCATTTATGTGAGGCAGCAAGGGAAAGAACAAGGTGGATGAAATTTATTTTGGCTACAGGGGAAAAGGTTTCATTATAGTCAATTCCTTCAACTTGGGAAAATCCTTTGGAAACTAACTGATCCTTGTGTCTTTCAACACTTCCATTTGATGCATACTTAGTTCTATAGAACCATTTACATATGACAAGTTTTATTCCTTTTGGAAGAGGTACAAGATCCTAAGTATCATTTTCCATTAAAGAACGATAATCTTCATTCATTGTTGTATCCCAATCTAGATGACCTGAATCTTTTGCAAATGTCTTTGGATCATGAGACTCTGAAACTTAAGACAAAATAGAAGAGGCTCGTTGGAACTGAGAACGTGTCTAATGTTGATCTGAAGGATCACCAACAAGATCACCAGCTTCTTCTCGTGTTGAATGGAGCCATCTAGGAAGTGGTGGTCTTGGTGCTGATTCAGGTTCAATGGACTCATCTGGAGGAAGGTGAGTAGGCGGAGGTGGATTTTCATCCTCATTTTCATCATCTGAAGAAGAAACCAGAATAGGAACAAAAGAAGGCACAAACGTTGAATATGGTTTGCATGCCAAAGAAGGCACAATCTTCGAATTACAATGTGGTTGAAGAAGTTTGTAACCTTTGACATCTTCAGAATAACCAACAAATATACACTTCTCATTTTTAGGCTTCAATGCTTTCCTTTTCTCATCAGGAATGTGAGCCGATTTGTTATACTGCCAAATACACGGAAGTGACTTACATCTGGTTTAATTTTAGTCCATGCTTCTTCTAGTGTCATATTTTTAAGACCCTTTGTGGGAGTGCGATTTACTATGTAATTTTCATAGTTGATGGCTTCTTCCCAATACTTTAGACTTAATCCCTTATATTGGATCATACAATTAGCTATTTCTTTTAATGTGCGGTTCTTTCTCTCAGCAACACCATTTTTTTGTGGTGTATATGGAACTATGTGTTTCATTTGGATGCCTTGTGTAGTGCAGTAACTTGTAAAGTTATTGTTCACATATTCGCCTCCATTATATGTTCTTAACCTTTGAATTTGATGTCTAGATTGTTTTTATACAAGGGCCTTGTCAGCCAGAAACTTGTCAAAAACTTTGCTCTTAAGTTTTAAAAAGTAAACCCAAGTACGTTTGGAAAAGTCATCAATGAAAGTTAAGAAATACTTGAACACAGAAAAAGAAGGAGAAGAAAGTGGAGCACATAAGTCACTGTGAACAATCTGCAAAGGGCCCGAGGCATGCAAGAGTCACATTTGTCAAAATTGTCCTGATGATGTTTGTCGAGAACACAACAAGCACAAACACCATCTCTGCATTAAACAAGAGGAAGACCAGTCACCATCTTTTGATTACATAGTTGATGCAATTAGTGATAGTTTAGATGACCAAAATGCTCATGCCAAAGTTTGCTCAACTCATCATTATGAGCAACAAAAATTGATGGAAAAGATGATGACCCAAAGTTGTCAAACTTGTACAACCTGGTAATATCATCAGCAATTCCAATTGCAAGAACATGCTTAAGATATTTTAGATCCTTGATTACAACTTGGTGAGGTGTAAACTCTACGGTTTTACCTTCACCTAAATGAGTGATTTGATATACTAATAAAAGGTTACAAGAAATACTTGGAACACATAATACATCATTGAAATGACCATTATCTACTTGAATTGTTCCAGATCCTACAACACTAAGAGATCTATCATCACCAACAAATATTTTCTTGGTGTTACATTCATTTAGAGAAGAAAATATGTCGTTATCCTTAGCCATATGATAAGATGTTCAAGAATCAGTAAGCCACTCATCAGAAGAAGAAGTAGAAGTTGCATTGAAGGAGAACCAGAAGCAGAAAGTGCATGTCCATGAGAAAAAGAATAAGAAGTAGAATCAATATTGATGTTGTGCTTTTTCATCGTTGCTTCTAAAGATGCCATCTTATTGAAGCATTTGGACTCATCATGACCATATTTATCACAAAAGTTGCAATGTCTTTATGTCTTCTTATTTTTAGTTTTTTCTCATTTGTCACCGTTAGGAGATGAAGTTGTTTGAGTGGGTTTGGGACCCTTATTTTTCTTATTGTTGTGGCGAGGATGTTTCTTCTTGGGATTCTTGGGTTTATCTTTCTGTTGGGTGACTAAGGCTTTGTTGAAGGTACCTACAGTGCTAATCACTCCAAGTTGTACAAGCTTATCTTTCTCTCTAATCAAAGCATCACAAAAGGAATCAAGAGTGGGATTTTTTAGAAGATTTCCCTATATCCTCTCTCATGGCATAAAAGGTAGATACAAACACAAAATATGCACTACTTAACTTAGAAAGAATAATATAGATGCAATGTTCTACCTTCAGCTTTATCTAACATTCTTCACATAAAATTCTAAGTCTTTTAAACCTAGATAGATAGTCTTCAATGCAAGAAAAATCATTTGCACTTAAAGTAAGTATTTTATTTTCTAACTGATGTGCTTGAATAATATTGTGTTTACCAACACAAATTCAATATTTTCCCAAACTTCATCGGGCTCATCAATTTCTTGAAGGTGGAACCTTAAATCAGGAGAGATTGACATTTCGATCAGTCCACGTGCTTTATCACTCCTATTAACCCATTTGAATTTCTTATCAGCATCAGTGGGTTATTTTTCCTTTCCCAAGGTAATTTGGTACAAGACTTTACTTCTTAATAAATCCTCCCTACGAGATTTCCATTGGAAGTAGTTGGTGTTGGTAAGAAAAAGATTAGTGGAAGAATCCATATTAAATGTGCATATAATATGGATTTAAGAACTGAAACAGATGATATGGATGGAAAGATCTCAAAAAATTAGGCGGTTTTAAAAAAATGACACTGAAAATGGACTTTGTATGTGAAATTAATGCTCTTTTAAAAAAAGGCATAAACAGTAACCAAAGAACCACATGGTATTGATACCCCTCCAAATAACCTCACTTTTACAAATAAAGTTGTTTTATGAAGTGACCCACTTTTATAAAAAGAAGTGGGGATCACGTTTACAAGGAAGCTACTTTGTAAAAAAAAGGTTTCATGCAAAATAAATAACTCTAAAATAAAATATTAAAGCTACTTATAGTGATTCACTTTTATACTTGAAGTGAAATACACTTTACAATGGAGCATGAGCTTTTTCAAAAAAAGTAACAAAAAGATAGACTTGAACTCAAGACCTCTTACATAATAAGCCAACTTTTAACCAAGTGAGCTAGCAAAACATATTGTATTGTTTAGCGGGAGGGTTGTTGTTGTTGTTGTTGAATACGGCTTTGGAGATCATGCTCAAAAAAACTCTTTTCACACAAGAAAAAAAAAATTCTTCTCGATGACAACAAGGGTTAGATCTCGGTTAGCTTACCCGGAAAATGCCCATTTTCCTATATGTTTCTGATTTACCGAAATCACACAGGGTGTGGGGTAAAGAGCATATGCAGATATAAAAGAGTATAAACCTGGAAACAAATAATATAAACCGAAATAATACTCTGCAAAAATTTAAAAAGGGCGTATTCAGGTTTTATACCTTGGGATCTGACTAAAATGGTTGTATCTTGGGTAAACATAAACCTTTTCAAGTGAAAATAAAAATGTTCTTGAGTGAAATTAGCGCTCTAGACACAATGGAACATTCCTCTCATCCCAGAAATGTACAAAAATGGAAGAAACCACAGATGAAGCAACTCGGCTTCACGGTCTCAATCTACAATGGGAGAGGGTCTTCAAACAGGCTCTGATACCATGTTTTACAAAACATGTATTCCAACAAAGGATGAACACCTTCAGTAACCACTCACACAACCAGATCAAATATCAACACACCGATGTTTTTATATGGTAAAACCCCTACAGGGAAACATCCACAGCCCCAACCAACGTGGCCACTTGGACCAGTTTATTAAAGAAAAAGAAAAAGATTACGGAGAGATTTTACAAGATATTTTCTCAAAATCGATCATCGGAAAATGACCCTCCATGCTATTTAAATAGAGATCATGGACCAATTGAATGTTAAGCCATGGATCAATGTAGTCGTTAACATCGAGGAGAATATGAATCGTTGGATCACTCTATGTCGGGAACATATCGTGACCGTCGGATTTCCTAACTACAAATGCATACTAAAGAAACACACTTTTACCCAACCAACACATTAGACCAAGTATATATTAACTAACTCATAAGTGTCTAAATATCCTAACATGAGTAACTAGTATAGAAAACAAGGTTTTCCATTTACTGGCTCATGAAATACAAAAGATGGAATCATGTCTTCTTTCTGTAATGACACACTTAACTAGGAAATCCCCATTTGATTCTTCACACACTCTTTAAAAATCAATTAATGCAGCACAAAAGGAAATTTAATACAATCTCACAATCTGACAATTCTGGAAAATCACTTCATTTCTACACATGGAGCAGAGGTCTCATTGAGACTTTCCATTTGTTGGCCCTTGTAATATGAAAGATGGATTCTTGAGTTGCTCATGTACTAACACACTTTGCAAATCAGAATAAATTCTAAGAGAATGATTTCCTTCCTAAGAACACAGATTCAGAAAACATTCACACTTCAGAAATCTCTGCACTATTTCAACTTTACCAATTGTTGAAAATGAATCTAGTAGAAATGCCTACGGTTCCAGTGCACCAAATTCATCACACTCACGATATCATAACAAAATTCACACCTTGCTCACACTTAACATCTATACTATATTTGAATCAAGCAAGAAATTGAATTAGCAAAGATAATACCAGATACTGAATGAATAACAAGAAGGTACAGGACAATCACAGATCACTACTAGATCACAATAAACGAGTACATGAATATAAACTACACTATAACTTACAATAAGCTCACTAAGTTGGACCCGTGGGCCCTTGTCGATACCAACAGGGAAGCTTAAAAAGAGATCGTGGAATGATAGATTCTAAGAGAGAGAACAAGATCAACAAATTCCACTTCATATTAACCTTCAGTAAATGAGTTTATAGAAAATATGTAGTTCATAATGCAAATATGATATCATAACAAGATTTGAGTACTACCTTCAGAAACCTTCAGGCCCTCTTGCTAAGACAAACAACCCGATACAACCAATATTGGAGATCATTTAGAATTAAATGTGTCAATCTACAAAGATGTTCAATCTATTTAATACAATATTATTTTCATTGAAGTTACTTCATCCTCATGACACGAAGTGTTGAGGATGAAGGTATATCATGCAGGCTCAAAATGGAGGATATCATTCACCAACCGTTCCCTCAGTCTTGTCAAAATATCCCATTCAGTTAATCAAGTCCAGATTTGCAGGTGCAGGTACCGGATTTCTATAGAGTTTAGTACTGGATGTCTTTGGAATGTTTTGATACTAGAACCAGATGACTTATAATGTTGGTACCGGATGACTTGGAATGCTGGTATCAAATGACTTTGATGTTGTCTTAAGATCATGTCTTAATAAGTGATCTAAAAATGAAGAAGACTTGAAATACTTGAAATTATTGCAATGTAAATGTTATGTGTTTAAAGAAAATGGATCAATTTGCAACACATAGATTAGGGGATTACTTATGAAAAATACACATAGACAGCAACATAATCAATGAACATAAGCACATAAAACACAGCAATTGATAAAGGAGTTCACCCCTCTCTTGGGCTACATCTCCTGGTCCAGCTTCCAATGGATCATTATTATTTATTTCTCAAAAGTTCTCAAAAACATGTCTTACAATGCTCAAACTGACAAACCGACTGCTCCAATGGCTTCAGAGTGTCCCAAAACCCCTATCTGGGCTCTTTCAGCACCTCAATCGGTCGAAAAACGAAGTTAGGCCTCCTGGAAGTCTCCCCCTTCAAGCTTATTGTCTCTGCATCTACAAATCGCACCCTTGTCAAATGAACCTGGCACACACGCAATAAATAGCGTGAAAACCCAGCACCGGGCACAACTACACCAACGGTGCAAACTTTAGGACGATTATGGGCACGCCATCCCCTAACCGCCTAGCACCTGGGCACATAGGGGTTCATACGACCACGCGTATAGGCAAAAGGGGCCAAACGGTTACAACCGTGCCAACCACATTAATTCCTCGCTCCAATCGTGGGCATATGGCATATAACATAGAACCACGGGCTATGTATTATGATTCTCGCGCCAACCAACTGTTAGGCTATACCACATATGGTATGGTCACATATGTAATCAAATGACCGCGGGCTAGGGCTAAGCCCCGGCCCGACCCCCTTGCCAATGGTTACAAACTTGAATTCAAATACAATACAATGCATACATATTACAAGGCATAATGTGTAACCCATTGGTCAGTCGAAGTTTGTGAAAGCTATGCGGTAGGGAGGTCCAGGGGTCGAACCCCATGGACTCCAATAATTTTACATACAAACCGAAAGCCAATAAAAGGGGTGCCACGTGGCAGCCCATGATTGGGCCACGTGGCATCTTACCATTAACCAACGATATGCCACGTGTCGACTTCCCATTCGACCAACTGTCAACCAACAGATGCTTGCCACATCACCACATGTACGGTCGTACGGCTCTGCCACGTCAACGTGTACGGACTGTACAGTCAACATCAAAAAAATTTGTCTGTTTAACTTAATGAACAGATTGCAATATCTCTCACTCCTGACGTCCGTTTGAGACGAAACGAGTTGTGTTGGGTTCGCAACGATGAGGCCTATGCTCTCGTCTGGTTTGAAGAAATTCCAAGCACTTTGAATTTTTGAGCAAAATTTGATCCCCTGATCACACCTCCCCATTGGGAAGCTTTCGGACCTCCAAAAGACTACTTTCAGTCTATGTGAAGCTGAGGGTAAAGTTCCCTCACCCTTCCAACCTCAATCCACTTGGCCTTGCTTGGATTCATCCCTTTAAGACCAACTCGAAGATACTCCACATTTCCTCGTTTTGAAGTTCGCATCCTCCTGTCAAGGATGATGTCTTCCTGCAGTTCTATTAGATACTCTGGAGAAAAATCATCTATGGAAGGAATCTGAACATGCTCTCCTTGATCATCAATCAATGGAGGCTCATACAACTTCAAATTCTCAACATTAACAACTACATACATCTACATATAAGGAGGCAACTCTAAACGAAAAGCATTGTTACCAATCTTGTCGATAATCTTGAAAGGACCATATCGAATTGGTTTCAACTTTTTACCTTCTCCTTTAAGCCTCTCCTTGCTGATGTAAAGCCAAACTTCATGTCCAACTTGGAAACTGTGATCAACACGATTCTTGTCATGTCTCGTCTTGTACTTGGCCTGACTCTTTTCCAACTACTCTTACACCACTTGATGTATCGACTGAATTTGTTCAATGAACTTCTCTGCCCTATCAATGTCATATTGACCATCGACAACAATATCTTTCCCAAAGATAAAATCTAAAGGAGACTTGGGCAAATAGCCAAAACATGCTTCAAATGGCGACGTTTGCATCGAAGAGTGCTTAGCTCGATTGTACGCATGTTGAATGTAATGTAAATGTTCATCCCAAAGTTTAGGATGCTTGCTACAATAAGCACGAAGAAGATGCACCACTGTACGATTTACCACCTCTGTCTGACCATCTGTTTGCGGATGAAAAGCTGTGCTCTTTTTAAGTTTGGTGTC